>JAVXUL010000016.1:9699692-9719300 GCA_035590515.1 Trichilia minutiflora | reverse complement strand
ACGGCACGACCCTTTTAACGGGCCGTGCCGTGCCGGGCTTTTACTGTTCATGGGCCGGGCCCGTGCCGGACCGGGCCGGCCCGGCCCATTTGCCACCTCTATGTGATATATTATACATCAACACTCTATTTATAATATGTTATGGATATGAGTACAGCGTTTATGATTTGAATACATAAAAATAAGTTTTTGATTGAAGTAATGTTATTATATCACACCTCGATAGTCGGGATCGTGATGACATAAAGGTAGGGATATCCTACCCTCACAAATCTCTGTCAGACGTGACCGACAATTTGTATTGCAAATAATATGTATATAATTCAACGTGCTAAATCAAGGGCTTCATGCAAACCAATATTATTTTACTCATATACCAAAAACACATATGTATATCCATACGTAAACAGGAATATATAATAACCTACAAATAACTTAAATGTCCATATATATATATCATTGAGCATTGAGCTCCCAATACACAAAATGAGACCCATACAAAATGTAACCCCTAGGTGGTTATGAGGAGAATTTGGATATCCAATGCTCTTCACGAAAATCCTACTGGTCCTCACTAAGAAAAAGTCATGCACACACTAGGAACTGTGGTGATGTGAATTTGGGAAAAACTCAGTGAGTAGATATTGAAACAGTATAAAACTGTATAAAGATACATATAACCATAAAAATATAAGTTTGAAACTAAATCATTTACAGATGAAGCTATAATATCAGGGCATCTACAGTATGCTTATAAACTTGTAAAATTATATTTTCAGAGAGTTTAATATAAAGAGAAGCATGTAGAGATGTCTACAAAAATAGGTCAGAGAACAAACCACCTTTCGCCTCCTACTTCTCACATGTATCGGTACCTTTACAGAGCAGATAACCAAATGTGCTTTTAGAGCACATGTATTCTTACACACACACACACACCCCTTTATGGATCCCGGCTATGGTAAAAAAATACAAAATACAAGCTAAATTCAGATATCAAAAAAACAGAGAAACTAAGGTAGAGGAGATCAGAATTAAATATAATGACTTTAAATAAGTCATAAAATTTTCATAATACCAAAAACTAAATCAAATAGATCAATTAACATGTAACTGCTCATATTAGAATATATATTCGATATATAAAATCCGATATCCATAATAGAATCACAAATAAGGGACAACTCTTAGCCACAACACACTATATCTATCAACACTTTTGACTCCTAGGGAATTTAAATTTGCAAGCATATATATAAACATATCACAAGAAAAATATAATAAAACCATAATCATTTAAAAACATGAGTTTAAGTCATATCCACTCACTGTACAAAAGTAAAAGCAAAAGAAACCAAACAGAGATCAGGTCAATGAGGACTAGATGGCCGCTCCCTCGACATATCTACAACATAGTTATAACATCAACATCAGAAAATCAAAGTATAACGCGAGATTTAATTTAAATTCTAATTTCTTAATACCATTCTCCTCCCGAAGTCTCATTTCCTATATTCTAGGGGCCAAATAATTATTCGACTAGCTAAATGTTACTCACGATTTTAATTAGACTCTAACTACAATAATTCAACTTTTACAATTCAGTATAGTAACTCAATATAAATAGTAACTCAACATCAAAAAATTAATTAAAATACGGATATGAACTCGTAATGAAGTCGGGAATCTTACCATGGAGTTAATTTAACTCATAGACGTACGAATCGCGAGTAGTCGCAAAAAATCCCAATTTGTGAATAGTGCTCAAAATCCGCCCCCGACTAAATCATCAATAGAATCACTCAAACGAAGTCTTTAGAGTGTAGCCCGTGTCAAGCGTAATTGATTTGTAGTAGGAACCTAGGATTTAAATGGTTGGAAAATGAGAAATTTAGAAGAAAGCAAGAACATTACCAAATGGAAACATAAGAGAGAACATGCATGAGAAGAACGTTTCTAGGAACAAAATGACTGATTTTGACTTTATTTGTCTCAAATACACATTAATGAAGGAGTAAATGAACGAATTGCCCTGAAGTATGTAAAAAAAAAAGAAAGAAAAATGATGAAACAAGGGCAAATGTGACTTTTCCTGTCTCCTGCACATCATCTGACTTCCAGGTTGCGATTCTCTCTTACCTGACTTCGAATTTGACTTAAATTTATTTCTATGAAATCCATTGTGTCTTCTTTCTATAGAAATAAATGGCTCATCATTTGGACTTCCGGATCAACGAGAATTTGACCTGGAAGCTCGAGTGCGCAAATAAGATTTTTGAGAAAAAAATTTTCAACTTACCACTTCTTCATTAATTCATTCTCAATCACAAAGTAATCGAGAATGCGGAATTATTAACACATTTTCGAGTACCTGAACACGTATTTTATGAAATGATAAAAATATTCTTATGTATGAAATGACTAAATTACCTTTGTTTTAAATACAGTGTTACAAATCCGAAGTTTATAATACGTGAATGCTCATCCATTTTAATTGGAAAATGAGTTTGTTTAATGCATGGCAAAATAAAGTTATAATGTATTCATGGAATCAATGCACATGAGCTTAGAAAATCCTTAACGTATGTATGTAATAAAATTATTCATGCATTATATATGAATGCAACTAAGCAATAATAAAAAGGATTATGTTACTAATATTCATAATTAGTCTTTCAATTATATTTGATACATAAAAAAGAAAAAAAACTACTGATACATTTTATTTTATTTCAGAAATTTTTAATATATCAAAAAATTTCTTTATCTTGTATCTTAAGACGAAAATAAATTGTTGGAAGTGGATAGGGTCTAAGAGTTAAGCCATCTGCAATGGATGGTTGCTAAATCAAGAGAGCAGAAAAAATTTCGGCTGCATATAAATGTGAAGTAACCTAACATGGGAATTCTGATATGCTGACGATCAAACCGTTACTTCATCAAACTTAAATGAAACACAACTGAAAAAGAAGCCTAGAGAGATCTCTCCGGCGCTCAAGAGTTAGCAAACGTATTTGCATAACATGTGGGTAGAGATTGCGTAACACAATCAACAAACAAGTTTGATAGAATAGATATTCGAATTGGAAAAAGATTGTATTAGTTGGTTCAACTGGTAAAATTTGTTATGAGGATACAAGAAGATTGGGTTTTAAACACTTCTTACACCAGGTTGAAAAGGGATTTGGGTTTTTTTCTTTGTAGTAGTTTATTGTAGTCAATCTCCTTGAATAGAGGTGAAACAGAATTGTGAAGATGACGAGAGTTGGTTAATTGGCTAGTTGGAAAGTGATGAAATGTTGGCTAAATTGGAACATGGTTGATGATGCGACAATGTAACTAGCTATATACATCATCATTCAACAGAAATTCTGGAGAAAGAATTTGTATTTTCTTTGAAAGTGAGTTTTTATTTCTGGGAAACCAAACATTAACTAACAGCACAACAAGATGATGTTTGCAAATGCATGTGGGCTGTTTGATGATGTTGTTTATCCATACGATAGTTAAATGTATCTCGTGGGTTACGTAAAATGTCAGAGATATTAGGATATAAATTTATTTATTTTTATCTTGGTAATGTTTCGTTTTAGAAAATGCCCAGCTATCAGCTATGACTACATCTCTGATAAGATTATATTTATATTTTATGATGCGAAAAACATTTTTCAGAAATTGTATCTATAATTACTAATAATAGTTATAATACAAACTGCTGTATAAATTCTGCTTATATTGAGACAATGTTATTCTTATAATTTTTTTTATATTTTATTTTTTAAAATTTTTTTATAAAAATATAAAGCGTAAGACAAGGATATACACAATTCTATCTATGATTGTACATATCATATACAATTTTTCACTCTCGATATTTTTTACTCTTGTAAAAATATAGAATATGGATAAATTTATTTATGATACTCTAAAATAATACCTTGTAAGTATATGGGTGTAATAAGTAATAGTATAATTAAAATTTAAGTGCTTGATTGTTTCTTAATATGATTATTTTTCTTTAGATTATTATGCTTTTATTTAATTTCAAAAAATAGCCAAGCATCCATTTCTTTATAGGTATTTTAGTTTTTTATATAAAATATATATTTAATATTTAATAATTTTATTTCACAACGATTACAAATTAAAATTTTAAAAACTCTAAATTTATATATATTTTAAAAAAATTTGAACATCCTTACTTGATAAAAATTTTCTAGCCAGAGATATGCGTGAAAAATTCGGCGCAAAAGATAAAAGACGTCGAAGTTAGAAACTTGAAGTTGGATATATATCATGCAATCTGCAAATAATCTAATTAAAAAAAAAAAAAAATTAATAAATGAATTGAAGTCGAGGTTGATGAACTTGAGCATGGGGTTTCTGATTTAATGATGTCATCATCGAACAGAAACTCTGAAGGATTATTTTCTGGAGAGAAGAAAGTCTTTTCTTTTCCTAGGAGGCCAAATATTAACTAATTAATTACCATATTATGATGTTGGCAAATCTATGAGGGTAGTTGATGATTGATACAAATTTTTTATTGAAAACCATTCAAGATTATCTCATGGACTAACCAATGAGGATTTGATTTTCTTCTAGGTTAATTTGCGCAAAACTTCGAAGGAATTCATACAGTTATCAATAAATTCTTTGAATAATATTTTCTCCAGCAGCCTTATTAGTTGCTTGAGGACTTTGTTCACATTTAGCATCAATAATGTTAGAGAATAGATTAAATTTTTCTTCTCCTAAATCCGAAATTTCTATTACACATAAATATACTGTCAAACGCATCCTGAAATTATTTATTCACTGATTTAAATTTGACCATATCTTCTGCCCGTTACTTGAGCAAGAGCAGTCATTTTATTTGATTGCTGAGTGATAATACGACGTGTTTGATTGATTTTCTGATAAAAGAATCTCATATCCATCTAAATAGGATTGGATTTCTTTAACCATAAGTTGTTAAACCAATGCACCAGCTATATTGTTCCTCCATTTCTTGCTAAGTTGTAGATATTCGTGTAAATTGAAGAATGCATCTCTAGCTTTTATACTGAATCCAGAATCTTTGATCGATTTTTCGAATTCTGAGAAAATTAATGGTTTTTTCAGGATTGTTCTTGATTCTGTACAATAACTTGTCAACCATCTCTTGAGGAGTAGTATTTGATCATATTCACTCTATTTAGAAGTAAGAATAGATTCCGAGTTTCATTTTTGTTTTTGTTAAACATTTTTCTGTTTTCAAGAAAGAATTGCTTTCAAAATATATATAATTGGTATGTTTTTTTCAACTTACATTGATCTGGGTATGCATGTATTGTTGCAAAACTCATATACATACATACATATATACAAACTCATTTCTATATATATAATCTCTTTGATCGTACGATCGGTAATAAAATCTGTTCCAACTTCATAACCAGGATTAAATTGCTTCCTGTCGGGAACTGAATCTCCATAAAATCCTTCCATGCCAACCTCCAACAAGTGTTTGCTGTCATTGGCTTTAACATAAGATGCAATCTCTTGAACCCACCCTATAAGTGAAAAAAAGAAAGGGGTGAGTATAAAAATTTACTTATTTAGCATCAAAAGAAAGCAATAATATACACTTAGGACTTAAAAATAATTTTAGGGCGATGAAACTAACATTCCATGTCTTTCTGGAGTAATCAGAATCGCTTCGAGGCTCATTCATCAGTTCCCAAGCCATGATAGTCGGATCATCTTTATACCAATTTCAGTAATCCTTACAAGCACTTTCTGCAACCAAAAAAGTACTTTTTTAACATATAGAATCACTTTCATTTTCATTTTACAACACAGAAATTAAAGCTAGAATCATTTCCATTTTCAATTTATGATTTTTTACTTGACATGATTCTTATAATATCCTTTTAAAGAACCGCATTCGTGTAAAAATCATCGGAACTCTTAACCGATACACCAGCAGTTTTAGCCCGCTTGACATACTGTGGTCTTCCTTCGTAACACCATAATTATTGACCAAACTAAAAATCAATAAGATTCCATATTTTCTTGACTCTGAAATCACAAAATAAAGTCCCTGAAAATTGCTCAAATTTGTCAATTTCTTGTTACAATACTTACTAATAAAAACGTATGAATGCAATGCAATAAAATGTAAATAAAAAATTGTATGCAAAAATGATCAGAAAGGAAGTAAAAGGAAAATCTGAAAAAGGGGTTCACTGTAATCTCCTGGAGATATCCGCAAAGCTCCGTAACCTCCATCACTGAATGCCCATGTTGGACAAACACTCAAGCGGCAGCGGCGGCCTGGTTGAAGACGTCGGAAACTTTAAACCTTTGACTTGGCTGCCACGCTGTCGTCATCATCCAGTAAGAGTTAAAGTCATTGAGGAGAAATGGAGATCCATTGAGGATAAATTCTATGCCTTCAATTTGAATAAAATTTGGTGATGTTGGAAATGTCTGGCCCGAAACTAGGGTTAAAAGGAGGAGGATTGCAAAAATGAAAGAAAATTTTCCAAGTTTTTTTAACATTTTTCTTGGCGGGTTTTATGAATCTTCATAGAAAATGTGAGGGATTTGGCGGATATTTATGAGCAAAATATGGAAGATTAAATAATTTCGAGAGAAGATATATGGAATTAGTTGGAACTGATATCATGAAAAGAGGCAAAAAAAAATTAAATATTTTTCTGGAGATGAGAAGATTTTGGATCCGTTTTAGAAGCTGAAAAATATTGGATCAGGTTTATAAATTTATATGATTGTGTTTATATAAAAGTTCACAAAATTACTCTAAAATTTTAAGCAATAATTTTCCTTTTCTCTTTTTTTTTGATGATCCAATATTTTAGTGTAGTAAGTAAAATGCAAATATCAAAATAGCCAATGTAATAATATATATCTGTAAATTAAGAATTTTATCTGATAAATTTATGATTGTTTCTGAAAATATATACATATATAATAAAAAAGATTAGGCAGAGCCTGTGCATTCAAGAGTGGAGTAGTGATTGGCGTACAAACTAATCGATATAAGCAACTCTTATACTTTTATGAGAGAAGTTTTTTATATTTAATTATTATTATCATTGGATAAAAAGTCTGTGAAAAGCTAAACACTATTATTAATGCAATATTTCGAATATATTTAAGATATCAAGTTTCTATTTAGTAACAAAAATTAAGTGAACATTCATTTATATTTCATATCATTTTTTTATTCACAATAATATATTTTTTAAATTTTAGAAATTTTGATTGGTTTTCTAATCGAAAATCTAAAAAAAAATTTATTACTTATTTTAAAGATGATTTTGGTGACAATAACATTTAATATATAATTTAGTGCTAATTTTTTGTTTAATAATTCTTGAAAAGAGTATTGAGGAATTTGATTTACCAATTTTTTTTACTCTAATATAATATTGTTTAATTACTCTTTTAAATCAAAAGATCAATTAATCAATTAGGTATATGTTCTCTATCCGACATTATAATATATTCAAATTAAAATATAAAAATAATTTTTAAAAAAATCTTGAATATATAATGGTGTAATGTTCATGTCAGATTGGACCAGATTATTAGAATACGATGTCTGTTTTGTTTCTATATAATGGAAAGCCTATAGTGTCCCTTTTTTTTTTCCAAATCATTGTCCCACCCCAACAAACCAAAACAGGCCTTACTTATCCATATACTGTCAAAAAAGGGGTGGTGATATTTTTTAATAACTTCCTACTTATTGAGACAATTACTTCAATTAAAAAAAAAATTACTTCATTAAAATTATAAAGTTAAATACTTTTATAGTGAGGGAAATTCAAATCTAGAAAGTGGGATATCCAAGTCAAATTTATAAATAAATAATTTGTTCATCTTAATAGACTGTGTATTTTCATCTATGCTTAATACTTGTCTTAACTTATTGATCACTTTTTACCTGATTTTAGTATTTGAGAGACGAGAAAAGATGTGATTATCAAATATATTATGATAAGAGTATTACATATTATCGTACAATAGAAATATTTATGATATATATGCGATTTATGTTTCTCTTATTATTAATATATTATGATAAGTGTTAGGTTTTCACATAAATGTAGGAAATCTATTTATTGAATTAGATCATTTATTTATCATGTAAAAGAAGTTAGTGATTACAATTAAAAATTAGACAACAACGCATGACACACCTTAGTAATTGAAGTGTTGTAATTAAGCATGACTAGTTACTAAAATCAATTTAGATGTTTGATTAAATTGATTTTCTCTTTGTCAAGTAGCAATTAGGTTGGTTGGTGACTCTTATCCATTTAGGGTTAATTTATGCTGTAGTTTAACTTGCATAAATTTACTATTTTTACATTCAATCCCTAAAGAAATAATATTTTATATTCTACTATATTCCTTGTATAGCTCGAGCACTTCTGAGACCGAGTTATCAACAAGTAAAATATTTAAAATTCTCTATCTCCAATTTTCTGAAATATTTTATTAATAATTTTTAAATAAGAATTACAAAAATCAATATAAAACTTGTCCTTATCTTCTCCTCCTCCTCCTCCTTGTTTTATAGAATGTAGTAATTTTCTTCTTAAACCCTTTTAATTGTATACATAACATTATTGAATTGATCGAAATAAATAAAGAATTATCAATTTAAGCATTTTTTTATAAGTAGCAAAAAGTCATGAAAGCTCACTCTGCAAAGCAAAAGCGAATGCAAGCAAAAGAATAAAAGTTAATTAAAGGGTGTAAATTAAGTTTGTCGATTATTGCAATATGGATTAGAAAATTAGAATACTAAGCACAATACAATGCATTAAAAGACGTAAAACATTTAATTTTATTGTTATTCAAAAGCTTCAAATTGTAACAATGTTTTGTCAAAGAATTTCTCAAAGAAAGAGAGATTGTATATCTCAAATTGTATAATAATAATATTCCTAAGATAATTAATTAATTAATTAATCTCTTACTTTTCCGTTAATCAAGCTGTTTTTAAATATTAAATCAAAATAACTGCCTACGTATACTTTTATATTCGATCCTCAACAGTTTTGTTATCGTAAAAGATATTGACCCGCCGTGTAAATCTACAAAATGATTGAAAAAATATCAAATATTATTCTTCAAAAATTTATGGGATAATTAAAATTATTTATTTATTTATAAGAAATTAGATTATGTTATGTGAAATAAAATTATTAGCAGTCGTGTAAGTATATGTTAGGATTGAAGAAAATAACCACCAAGTAAAAATGGGTTCAATAAATACTTTAACATATATATATGTTCAACTCGCAATGCACATTCAAAAATCATCTACAAGTGTATGGTATTAAGTGTTGTAATATAAAATGTTTAACTTTGAATTATTAGTTCCACAAAAAATTAATTTAAATTCTGTTAAAAATTATAAGTGAATTAATATTAATTTTATTCAAATATCAGTTAAAATAATAATTAAACTATTTAAACTAAAATTCTAACTAATATATATAGAGAGTGCAATCATAAATAATTAAAAAATCCGAAGAATAATTAATTTCACATAATATACAATTATTTTATCCACTGTTTTTTAAGTTTATAAGATCATAATCATGGTACCCCACGTTTGAAGTTTTTCACATACTTTTTTAAGTTTTTCATTCTTCACACGAATTAAAGCATAATAACAAATATTCTCCGTAGTTTTAGAAAATTACGGACACTCTTCTACTTTTATTTTCATAATAAATACCTCTTTGAGATTTAAAATTAATAACAAATACTGTTAGTTAATTTTTTTATAGTATAATTACTATTATACCCCTAATTTTTATAAAAATATACTTCAAATTATATGGTATAATAATAATTATATTATTCAGAAAAATAATAGCTAATGGAACAACATTATGGAAAATGTTTATTATCAGTTTTAAATTTTAAGGATATTTGTCACAAAAAAAAGAGCATCTGTAATTTTTTTTAAATTATAGAAAAATATTTATCATTCATAATCTCTAAATTCTACATAATTTGACCAATTTTTTTTCTAAGAAAATACATTATTATATATATTTTTTAAAAATAAAAACGCTAAAAATTCAAACACCAATGACTTTAATGGTTTAGGATTAGGTTTATTTTTCTATTCTTGTTTGGTCAATAAACTTCTAACGTTTACACCAATGACTTTAATTGTTTAGGATTAGGTTTATTTTTCTATTCTTGTTTGGTCAATAAACTTCTAACGTTTCTCACATTTTTCCTCTCAATTTTTGCCAATCACACTTCCTTTGACTTTAAAAAAAGAAGTGAGATGACAAAAATTATATTGAAATCATAAAAATTAATGTAATATTACTAAATTTATAAGAACTATAGTATATGAAATATATATACCACATATACTAAAATGTTATCACTTTAATTTATGTCGACAAAATTATTTTTATAAAAATTTATATAACTAGTATTATTATAAAAACACAAGGGAAGAAAGTAATTAGATTAGATTAGATTAGATAAGAAGGGAAAGATCCCAAGAATAAAGAAGGAATCAAAATGAAAATGAAAGCAACAAAGTGCAAAAAGCAAAATCATGAATGTAATTTTTTAATTATAATTTTTTTTTTGTTAATATAAATTTGGGCGCCGATTTCTTTGCGCAATCCAAGGGCTCCAAAAAATGCGCCATTCACGCCTTCAACTTTCTAATTAATTAATCATAAAATTAAGACACAATAATTTATGAAAACGATTTTTTTTTTCCAAATTGATTGTGCGGTTTTTTCGGTTATAGTTTGTCCCACCAAACCAACAATTTCTTTTTAAAAAATTTTTGGATTGTGGGGAATAATAAACGAAGCATATTAGGGAACAAAATCAACCTTTTAATGCACGAGTTACTCAATTTGTTGGGATTAATAGAGTTCAAATTTCATTTTAGAGTGTTTTCAAACTTTGAATTATTTATATAATCAAGTTTAATATTATTTTTATTGGGGGGTTGGTTAGGGTTAAATTAAGGAAAGGAGAAGTAATTCTTTTCCCTATAAATTGTGAGCGAGAGAGAGAGATTATGATATGATTTATTTATGACTATTCACATTCAAATGAAAATTTATCTCAAGAATGATATAAAAGTGCGTTTTAGGTCAGATTAGGGTCAATTATTATTATTATTTTCTAATTTAGTTTAGATGTGTATTAATAAATCAAAATTTTTATTGAGAATATATACAAAAGTCATTAAATATCTTATTTTTACTGATCTGATAATTTATAAAATTAATAAATTAATTTAAATCTTATTTTAAATTATCATACTTGTATTGTATTTTAATAATTTTTAGTGAGACTTGCGTATTTTTCTATTAATATTAAATAATTTAAGTTTTTTTACCACTATTTTGACTTAATAGTCATTATATTTATACGAACACTCTATCAAACAGAGCCTTAAATAGATAATTTTAAGCAAAACTGTAAAAGCATAAAGTAATAATTCGAAGCATCAACATTTGAAGTCAACTCAATGTAATTTTATACCGTAAATTTTTTTTTGCTTTCACATAAATTAATGCATGAACTAAGCCTTTTCCCATCATTACCCAAACCCTAGGATATTGGACAAGACAACATGCTGAAAACTTCGAGCACATCGAAACGGCATAGTCTATTAACAAAATTAAAGAATTCATCAAGTCTTTTAATGCATGAAAATTGGAAAAGCCTTATATTGCGGAATTATGATATCAAGGGCGTCTCCTTTTGTTCATATATGATATATTCCTCTATAAAAGGCAGTAGAATTCTTGCAACCAAACCCATATTCAAAATTGTTTAGAAAGCCAAGTTTTTGGGTACTTTTGGAAGTAAGTGCCGAGAATATGGCAATGAGAATGAGGGTTTCTGTTTTCTTCTGCTTCCTGTTCTTGTTTTTGTTTTCCTTTGAAAATGTTCATGGAAACCCTAATTACCGAGAAGCTTTAGCAAAATCTCTGTTGTTTTTTCAAGGACAGAGATCAGGGAGAATCCCCAAGGGACAACAAATTACTTGGAGATCAAACTCTGGCCTATCCGATGGTTTACTTACTCATGTATGCTTTTTTTATTCTTTTAAATTATATTTTCCTTCTCTTTTTTCTCCTATAAACTTTCGTGAATATTTTCAGGAATTAGAAACGAAATATTTTGAGCAAAATATAACCTAACGTTCTGTCTAATAATATTATATGAGTAGCAATGTTTGATACAAATTAATAAAATTAAAAAATAGACTTTCTTTCGATCTCATTATTAAATTTCTCATAAGGTCAAATATTCTCTGGTCAAAAGTTGTCGATATTTTGAATAACGATTATAATAATAGTAATAATAATAATTAATAAGTACATTTTTATAATTTTTAATTCATATTTTCTAAATCACAATAATTTTAATGTTATGCAATTCATGATTCGTAAAATAATTATTTTATTTTCGGTTTTCTTTTAAAGATTTTAAAAAATGTAAAATTATGTTGATAATTTACATGTTAAATAAAATATACACACAAATTATATTTGCAAAAAATAAATTACAGTTTTTCCTTTTTCCATTTTTTATAGGTTGATTTAACTGGAGGGTACTACGATGCTGGAGATAACGTGAAATTCAATTTTCCGATGGCCTTCACGACGACAATGCTTTCCTGGGGCACGCTTGAATACGGCAAGAAAATGGGCGCAGAGCTGCCAAATGTCAGAGCTGCAATAAGGTGGGCGACAGACTATCTTCTAAAGTGTGCCACCGCCACCCCGGGAAAGCTCTACGTCGGCGTCGGCGATCCCAACATCGACCACAAGTGCTGGGAACGGCCAGAGGACATGGACACTGTAAGGTCTGTGTACTCAGTATCTGCAAGCAATCCAGGGTCAGACGTAGCCGGAGAAACTGCGGCTGCTTTGGCTGCTGCCTCCTTGGTGTTCCGGAAAGTTGACCCCAAATATGCTGGTTTGCTCCTGGGTACGGCGAAGAAGGTTATGCAATTCGCCATTCAATATCAAGGAGCTTATAGTGATTCCCTTGGATCTGCTGTCTGTCCTTTTTATTGCTCATATTCTGGATATAAGGTAAAAAATTTTATATATTGATTTTAAATTAAAGTAAATTTTAATATTAATATAATATTTTATTTTTTATTTATTTGTTTGATTATTTATTAATTAATTTATTTTGTTTTTGTGCAGGATGAGTTGTTATGGGGAGCTGCATGGCTATTTAGAGCAACCAATGATGCTACTTATTATAATATGTTGAAATCTGTAGGGGATGACGGTGGAACGGACCTTTTCAGTTGGGACAACAAGTTTGCCGGTGCTCACGTTTTATTGGCTAGGGTAATTAAATCATAATATAAATTATAAATTCCCTAAGAAAAATTATACAGAAATTCAATTTTTTTATTTTTAATAATTATTGACATAAAGTTTTCTTGTTTGCAGTTAGCTTTAGTGAGCAAGGATAAAAATTTTGAGCCCTTTAGACAAGAAGCCGAAGATTTCATGTGCAGGATTCTACCCAACTCTCCTTTTACAACTACTCAATACACACAAGGTAAAAATTTATTACCATTTGAAATTTTCACATAAATTTTCTCCTTAGAAATAAGAGAGGAATGATTTCTACATGAATGGTAATTTTTTTCTCCCATGGAAATGCAGGTGGGTTGATGTTTAAGTTACCTGAGAGTAATCTTCAATATGTTACGTCCATAACATTTCTTCTCACAACTTATGCCAAGTACATGAAAGCTACAAGTCACAACTTTAACTGTGGTAATATGGTTGTCAACCCTGGTTTACTGATTAACTTAGCGAAAAGGCAGGCAAGTGTTTTTTTGTTTTTTTTCTTTTAATTTAATTTAGTGATAATTTTATTTAATTGGTTCTAGTGATAACTTAATTTTGTATGTGATTTTCAGGTGGACTATATATTAGGTTTGAACCCTATAAAAATGTCTTACATGGTAGGATTTGGACCAAATTTCCCAAAGAGAATTCACCATAGAGGATCTTCTTTGCCCTCATTGGCAAGCCATTCACAAACCATAGGTTGTGATGGTGGTTTCAAACCATTCTTCTACTCACCAAACCCTAACCCTAATATCCTGGTTGGAGCGATTGTTGGAGGTCCAAACCAGAATGATGGATTCCCGGATGACCGTTCTGACTACAGTCACTCGGAACCAGCAACGTATATCAATGCTGCTATCGTTGGACCCTTGGCATTCTTTTCCGGTATATCTTCCCTTTGATGGGATTTCAATTACTTGGTATCCATCTACTTTTAAGTAGATAATTTCTAGTTGGTTGCCCCGAAAGAGAGGCGTGTGCCACAAAAAGGATCGGTGAAGCGTTCAGAGTTTTAGTTGGGCTTTAGTATTGATATAATGTGATAGAGAAACGTTTGATGATCATGATCTAATTTACTACTCAGAAAAGAGAAGATCATGATCTCGAATTTGATTGTAATCAATCATTAATCGAAGTGTATCTTTCTTCTTGTTGAAAGTAAGCATGATGCTTAACTATTAAGAAAAATCAATATGCAAATTTATCTTAAATTAATTTTATTATGCACAGAAATCAAAGAGTCACATAGTTGTTTCTCCCCTAACTTCAGAACACAACAGAAAACCAAACTTTCATCTCCATTCTCAGCTCATGCTCGATGTTACCAAACAGAAATTTTGGCAAACACATTCCATCCACGAGAGCAAAGCCTTACCTGTAAGGAATACCATCTGATCGGTAGGGTAGCAACGATGAAGGAAGCGTGATGACGGAAGAAAACGTGGGGGGGTTGCTCTCATTGATGAAGTATGACAAAAGTGCAACGCTTATGGATGGCAAACTCATGTGGCACATATGATTATTCACTTATGCCAGATAGTACTGGGGTGATAGGCAGCACCCGTTAAACAATATGCAACTTCATCAGCTATTGGAATCCAATAGTTATGATAACACAGTAAACTCTCACACACTTAAAGAAGAATAGCGAATGTCTACGTACACTTTGTATCACATTAGGTCTTTAAAATACATACCAAGGAAGCTTTGATTCCATTCTTTTGTTGTTGCTACATGACATATTTAGGAGAAAGTTATCAATTCGTATTAGAGGTCTCATTCTCTACAACTGTTAGTGTTCGTAACAAGATATGCCAAATAAGAATGTTCAGATGCCATATGATAGATTAGTACATCCATCTGCACGAAATATCAGGCAGTTTTTACTTGTTGCCTAATACGATAATAAGCTCTACACAAGTTTTACAATTTACAGAATCTACTTTGGATCTCTGCCAACATTTTTTTATGGTGCCAAAATCCCAACAAATACCAGAAAAAAGGAGAGGGTTTGACATAATATAATTCCCAAAGCAAAACTGGACCAGGTAAAGGCATAACAGAAACTCTGGAGAAGAGCAAATACAATAGTGATTCCAACCAGAAAACAGCCAATGACACAAGGCAAAATGTATCGAAATTGACTTAATGCTAAGTGGCCAATTAGCTAAAATACAGGTACAAGAAGGTAATTAAAGCATCATATCTCTTGTATTATCATATACAACTTCTCACCAGCTACTAACATAAGTAATAAGTAATCCACAGAAAAGTGATGCAAATTTTGTCAAGCAAACAAGCATAACGAGCCATGAGAAAATTCTAGCAAGCATCAAGCAAAGAATATGGCAGATGAAAAAAGAAATCTCACCAAGTCTGATATGATAATACCCGCAAACACAGAGCGGAGGGAAAAATTAGCAATCAAGTACGTCAGATAACCTAAAAGCTTCAAGTATTACAAGCTTCCAAGTTTGGGTCTTACATCAATAAATCAAGGGAACTCCTTTTCCAATCGGTAGGCTGCCAGTAAATTGAGAAACTATATATTGAACCAGCAAAGGCACCACACCAATTCTTTAGCTCTTTAATTACTCTTAAAAATTACACTAATTTAAGGTATTTCAAACAGACAAAATATTTGAATAAACCACGGAAATTGTATAGCTGGCAATACAGATAGGAAGTATGCATTTATAATATTGTTTATGTTCCAGAAAACTCAAGTACAGAGACTATACAATAATAATCAATCAATCAATCAGCAAAGGTATATCATCTGTTTTCATGTCATTCCAAAAGAATTCATATTCTGTATAGTATGAACAATGAATTAACAAAAAATGACAATAATAAAATCAAAGAGGTTTCGACAATGAATAAGACATTCCATATAATTTTCTTACCGAACAAGTATCAGCAAGAATGCTATTTGTTAGCAGGTTACACCATCCAGTTCACTGACATATATACTCCTTTTACAGTTAAAAAACGAACACAAGAGAAGAAGTTACTACAACACACATTGAAGAACAACTAGTACAAGTTGGAAACACAACAAACAAGTTATCACACCTGCAAACAAGCTTGAATTACACTTATCTTTCCTGAATCAAAACAATAGCCGACCATTCTAGTGAGAGTTCCATGTTATGAAGAGTCTTGTGATAACTTATCAACGATAGGGATAGGAGGTTGCGTTACTAGTATCATAGCGGCGAGATCTAGATCGGCTAATACTATCCAGTGTTGTCCCCAAAACCCTTCGACTGTATTCATAATTGTTAACATTGAGATGTGTCCCATACCCATTATTTTGTGGTGTTACACCAGGGGGAGGCGGCTCTGAATCAAAAAGAAGGTTTTTCAGCAAACAAGAAACCAAAATTATCAGAATATTCTACAGAACAAAAAGAGCATATGACATCACCTTCGGAAGAATAATGACTTGCAGAGTTACCTGAAACCCTGCACGGAGTTGATACCCTCATCGAGTGATGAGAGATTTCCATACTGTTAACTGGCATGGGTACTGGATCACTCCTAGATTTACGTGACGATAATGGGGTAGCTGATGAGGAGGTATTTTGAGAATTTTTGTCTTGACTGGAAATCTGTTCATCAATGGCTATGTCAATACCAAAAACCTCGAACTAGGAAATTTTCCTTAAACTTCGACTAAAACATAGACAGAACCCAAATAATTTCAAAATTCATCACAAATTACCACAAAATTAAAGTAGTCAACATAAAAATCCTCTAAAATTAATCAAAAATCTTTGAATAATCTTCAAATATCTTCCCAAATTTCTTATAATTAATGGAAAAATCATCTAAAATTCAGTGAAAACTCTCTAAAGCTTATAAATTCGTAGGGTGGATACCTTCAGCAGAAACCCATCCGATGAAAAATTAAAGCAAGCAATTGGGTCTGTTTGTTTTCAGGCAAAAAAAAAAAAATAATGAAATCAAAGAATAAGAAAATGTACGTACAGCAAATTTAAGGGTTCGATTATGGAGAGTGACAATGCCGGAGAAAAGTTTAATAGCGTAATCGGCGATCTCTTGGTTTTCATATTCAACAAAGGCGAAACCTTTAGGTTTCTCAGTTTCCTTGTCACGAGGAATATATAAATCAACAACTCTTCCTGCTTGAATTAGAATATCATACAGAACTCTTTCGCTAACTCTCTCATCCAAATTACCTAAAATTACAATCAAATTAAAAAGAAGATTACAAAACATTGATTTGTTTACAGTAAAACTCAATTGAAATTCAAATTCATACAGATAAGCTGAAATGAAGAGAATTTACAATCGGAACCGAGATTTTACCGATGTAGACGTTGCAACCGGAGTTGCTCGACATGATTGTGCGTTGAGTTTGAAACGACGTCGGACTCACGGAAGAATTGTCGACGGCTAATGCTTTTTCACAGGAGATTGTGACTGGCTTTTATAGAAAAAAAGAGAAATGGTGGTATCACCGACTTGGATAGGGAACTTAATTTATTACAACTGGCCTATGGGATACTGACACGTCATGAAAAATAAAATAGTTAAGTTTGGTGGAATATAAATAATTTTATTATAATATTGCATATTAAATTTTAATAACAATTATTACTATATTTTATTTATTAATTATTCAAATATCATAAACAAATAAATTGTGATAGGCATAAGATATAGAAACTTTTTGTACCTTAGAGCTGAATTTGGTAGATATGTAAACCAATTGTTACTGACATTTTCAAACTCCCATTTTAAACATGTTATTTTTTTTTCCAAATTATAAATGTTTTCTCAGGAACCAAACAGAGATAATAAACAGAAAGTTTAAGTGCCCAGAATACCACCAACTGCTTATAATATTGTCTAAGCAAACTGCAAAACAAGGGTTTAAAGCATAAACAAAAGGTTTACCGTATGAGTAGATAAAGTATGAAGCTATTGATTCATTTTCAAAAAAATTATTGAAAAATTTTAATAATTTATTTTCTCTCTTTTTTCCTTTATAAATTGGAACAGGGAGCCAGATCGGAATATACAAGCTCCTTGAGTACGAATGATCATCATAAAAACCATTGCTTTTGCTTTGATGGTGAAGAGTAGATGCACCCGCAAAGCCTAGCTTGTTGTTCAAATGACATGTCATGAAGGCCATTTGTGAGGTCGAGGAGGTTTGAAGAGATATTATATTAAAGAGATATGAGCCACAAGTAATTAATGATTTTATTATTATTGTTGTTGTTGTTTAATAATCAGTAATTTATCTAAGATTTTAGTAACATCACAGCACCAATTATTGAATATTTGAAGAGAAAGAAATTTGATTAGGGTGAGGAAGCTGAGCTTTGCATTGATCAAGGATAATTATATTAAAATTTTAGTATACAAAAGTTATTAAACTTGAAATACTCAATAAGTTGAATAGCACAATTGAGCAAAAGAAATTAAGAAAATATAACGGAGCAGCGGCCTAGTAACAATCACACCTTTTATTGTTTTAACCTAAAGATTTCAAGTTGGAGACCATTCCCTGCAAAAAGAAAGTAGAAAAACACAAAAGCTTAACCTAAAATTATAAAGTATTCATAACTTAGAAGGAGATATTACCATTGGAAGGAAAGAAGTATAAAGAAGGATATTAAAGTATTTTTAAAAAAAAAATTGGGAAATGCACGAAAGTACTCAACTTTTTAAATAAATTTACAAAAATAATCATGTTAAAAAAATGTTAATCAAAACGTCCAAAAAATAAATTTTTGAACGATTTTACCCATGTTCAAAAGTGTACTTTCGAATACGACACTTTCGAATATAACAAAAAACACCCACTTTCGAATATAAATATACCTTATTTGAAAGTGTACTTTCGAACATAGCAAAAAACATTGACTTTGGAATATGGGTAAAATCGTCCAAAAAAATTATTTTTGGACATTTTGGTTAATATTTTTCTGACATAGTTATTTTTAAAAAATAGTTCAAAAAATTGGGTATTTTCGTATATTTCCCAAAAAATTTTGTGTCTTTCTCAGATAATCCGACATAGCGTGTAATGTGTTTGCACGAATCCAATACACAATTGTATCTCCAAAAGTTTTGGAATCCACCAAGAACCTTGGTTTTGCACGAAGAAATCAACAAACTTTAGAGATTTGGGAAATTTTAATAATTATAAAATAAAAGTTAT
>JAVXUL010000016.1:9677700-9691875 GCA_035590515.1 Trichilia minutiflora | reverse complement strand
AACAGGTACTAATGCCTTGTGGATTCTAGAGGTGCATTCTAAGAAATAGGGTGTACTTCTAGGATTCGCGACGATTGCCACGTGGCCGACTAGGGTCGGGGCGTGACATTAAACATACCACAAGATACATTAAGCTCCTAACTACATTAACATATGGGATTTTATTCATCTGTTATTTTCTTCAATAGTTTTTAGACTCTGTTCATTAGACAACTTGAAATGAGAAGCAAAAGGTGTGATTACAGGTTTTGCTTCACTCATTCCAAAAGTTTTGAGTATCTTTTTCAAGTATAGCTCCTAAGACAACTTCATTAGCTTATATTATCTGATTCTCTTTGCTTCAATGTCAACAATCTTCTTCACAGCACCAAGATCCTTTATTTCAATATCTTCATTCAACTGTTTCTTTAAAGCTATGCAGGCTTTGATTAAGCTTATAATCAGTATATCATCCACTAAATCAGAAGATATACCAACTTTTAGCCCTCATCCTTTTTCAAGTAGACACAGCTATCATGCAGGCTCTTTTGGAAGCTAATATTCTCTATAAATGAATGAAACCTGAAGTTTCATTACCTTGGAGATTGCTTAAATCCATAGAGTGATCTGAGAAAATTGTATACCATCTTTTCCTTTTCTTTTTCTTTAAAAGCCTCTGGTTGAGTTATGAAAATTTCTTCTTCAAGGTTTCTATGCAAGAACACTATTTTAACATCTATTTTCTCTACTTCCACATCATAAACTATAGCAATTGCCAATAAAACTCTTATGGGTGTATTTCTTATTACAGGTGAGAAAACTTCACTGAACTCCACTCCTTCCTTCTATTAAAGCTTTTTGCAATCAACCTTGCCTTGAATCTTACTGATCCTACATCTATTTCGTTATCTATTTTTTTAAAAATCCACTTATAGCCTATAATTTTCCTATCAACAGGCTTGTTCACCAGCTCCCAAGTTTTATTCTTTGCAAGGGAGTTCATTTTCTCCTTTATAGCTTTAAACCAATGCTCAGAATCAGCACCACTCAGTGCTTCCTTCACACTCACTAGTTCTTTAAGCTCCTAGGCAGTAACAAGTGCACAGGAGATCAAGTTAGGAAAACCATACCTAATAGGTGGCTTTGTACTCTTTTTTGCTCTGTCTCCGACAAGATTGTAGTTTTATTCTTTGGATTGAGGTTCCTGTGCTTCATTTTCATCATATTTCACCTTTTCTGAAATACCAAAGCTATTAGAGATTTGCTACCTTTGGAATTGTTGTCAGTTTTGTCTAACTCTACTTTTAACTAAGCCTTATCTATCTCTTTATTATTTGTAACTTCTATTTCAGTGCTATCACATCTTTTTAACATTGCATGTTCACAAAATATCACATCTTTGCTAATTAGGCTACTACCAACTAAAAGGTTGAGAAGTGATTGGCAAGTGTTAGGGTTAATTATGTCATAAGGTTCCATAACCAAAAATTAATGAAATCTAAGGTAATAATCACCAACCAAACGTAGTTTGATGAAAATTTAACTCCAAATCTATGTAATCTCCAAATTCAAACCCAGATGATCCAATCCTTATTTTTTCAAAAAGAGAGAGAGCTTAGACGATTTTTTCAATTTTAAGATAATTATGACTTAATTGCTAAAAAATTGAAAAATGACCTTATTTATATTTTTGCATCATTTACTTAAATGCCCTTAACACTTAAACCAAAGATAAATATGTTCCAAAGCTTATTAAAGAAGCATCTTAATAGTAAAATATAAAATGCCAATTATATCCTCATTTATCAACTTTATAACAAACAAGTTTTAAATCCGATCAAACTTATTTTGATCAAACTTATTTTAATTCTATTTTATTTCTAAATATTAATAGAATATTATAACTTACTCTAAGTTATATTTGAGTCAATTAATAAAACTCTCGGATTTGTTAAACTATTTAACGTATAAATCGTTTACACTTTTCAACCTAATATTATCTTCGAGAGTGTCAACTTTTTTACGAATAATATTTAATCTCTCTCATAGCAAGAATGAGCATAAATTATTGATTGTGATCTCTCAAATTCACTATAGTATTAGTCATGAGTCAAAATCAATCTTATCCAACCCATTTCGAACCATTCAAGTATTCAATGATTATGGTTAACATCTAACAATATACCATAATACTTAAATTACAATAAAGAATATCTTCACCCTATCTTTTATCTATAATTGTATATGTTGTGTGGATAAATTTCTTCCGTTGATCTAACTCAACTAAGATAAGGCTCATGGATGTCAAAAATCCTAAACCCAATCTTTATTCGGACTGATGGTCATTATATTCTGAACTCATTACCATGAACCTCTTTCGTGTAACTATAGAATACTTTGGCCAAAAACTTTGGTTTTAGGCATTTATCAATGACTGACTGAAAAATCGAATCTAAATCGAGTAAACAGAATCTTGAAATCCCTTATATCAAATAAACGGATTCCATATTGATCATGATTTATATCTTGATATAAACAACACATAATCAAATCGACTTTTGTATAAGTGATATGATTAGTCTTGGATTTATATATCATATGAACCATGTGCATTTATACCGCATAATAATAATAACATCTTAGGTTGAAAGAATACTTCACACACTAATATAATTATATAATGAATCATTAATAACATACTCCCATGTAATTCATCATAGTTTTGGTCACTTTCAAAAAATAATTCTCTAACTGTTAATCCATATTCATGTCCAAATAACATGATTGTCACGTTACTCACATTAATATCATTCTCATGATATTTAATGGAGATATTTAGTGTACCTACTGTACAATATAGATGTCAGGTCGATATGGCTTTTATAAGGAATAATTTAGATAATAAAATTATTTGGACAATTTATATGCATACATTAATATTAGTATGATTAGGAAGAAGAAGAAGCATACACATATGAAAATAAAACATCTTCTTTATTAATAAACATTACAGTATATATTATAAATACTAATTCAATATAAAATATTCAAAATTGACAATACAAATGATTTTAGGGCACACATCACTAACACCAACACCCCTAGTTCTATCCACATCTGTTAATCTTTTACCCTCTTAGGGTATCCTATGAATATTCCTTGTTGAGCTCTAGAATCTAACTTTCCTTTATTTTTCATATGCATAAGCCTTGCAACCAAAACCCTTAAGTTAGTTAAATCAAGTTTATTTCTCGACCAAACCTCCTCAGGGATCTTTAATTTGATTACTGTGATAGAACATCTATTCAAGAGATAAGCTATTGCTGCAACAACTTTAGCCTAAAAGGTTTCTATAAGTTTTATACTATGCAGCATACACTCGAACCTATCTATGAGAGTTCTATTTAAACTCTCAATAATACTATTTTGTTGTGGTATATATACTACTATTTTAGGCTAATTACTCAATTCTTCTTACAAAATTCTTCAAACTCCCCACAACAAAACTATAGGCCATCATTAGTCCTTAGGTACCTTAATCTTTTACTTGTCTGATTTTCTACCATGACTTTCTATTTTTTGAAATTTTTTAGAGTTTAGCTTTTATTCTTTAACACATAAATCCTGACTTTTCAAGAATAGTCATTTATGAAGGATATGAAGAATTTTGCTCCTCCAAGTGAAGGAACTTGTGCAAGTCCGCAGAGGTTAGAATATACTTAGTCAAAAACATTTTCTGTTCTATGCTTTGTTTCTTCAAATCTTAGTCTATGATGCCTTTTTGTAATGCAGTGCTTATAGAATTCTAGAGTACTGAAGTTTTTTGGTCCCAACAACCCTTATCCCTTTTTTCACCTAGGTGACCAAGTCTCATGTGCCATAATAACATTTCATGTTTGCCACTTTCATTTACCACATATGCTTCTTTAGTGACAACATAGCCTTTCAACATATACTAGCCTTGCTTCCTCACTCCTTTATCAATACTAGAGCTTTTTTCACTACCCTTAAGATTCCATCTTCAATCTTAACAATACAACCTATTGTATCGGACATGTTTAGTGAAATCAAATTCCTCTTAAGCTCAGGAACCTATCTCACACCCTATAAAATTTTCATGCTTCCATCTTGCATTCTAAATTTAATAGAACCTATTCCTTTCATTAAATGGGACATGTTATTTCCTAACAAAACATTTCCACCGTCATATATCTAAAGAGCAAAACAAAGACTCATTTGGGCATAAATGAAAAGTGCACCATGAATTAAGAATCCACTCACTTTTAGTGTTATTCTCATTAGAAATTAGTAGAAAAGAATCTTGGAAATCTTCTTCAGATGCTATTGTAACACTTGCTTGTGAATCTTTCTTGCTAATGTTTTTATCTGGGCATTCCCTCTTGTAGTGGAAATATCTCAGCTTCTTATTTGTTATAGGTAATGTTGTAAAGCTTCTGCCTTTGGCACCTTTCTTTTTAGGCCTCCCTCTTGCCATCAAACCTTCATCAATACTTAAACTGCTTTGGCCAATCTTCTTTTTGAATTTTTTTAGAGATCAAAGCATTCTTAACATCATCCATGAAGACTAAGGTTCTTTCCTATAGTAGAGTGTCCATAAAATGCTTATATGATGGGGCAGAGAAGTTAGCAACATCATTGCCTGATCCTCATCTTCTATTTTGATGTTCACAATTTCCAAGTTGAGCATAAACTTATTGAAATTATTCAGGCTCTTTTCAATAAATGTTCCTTTCCATAAACAAGGCATACATTTTCATTTTCAGGTAAAGCCTTCTTACTATAGTCTTCTTCGATTATTTCTCATTCAATTTCTCCCAACTTCCTTCGCTGTTGTTTCTTTGGTAATCTTCCTCAAGACCTTGGCTGACAGGGAAAGAATGATGGCACTATGTACTTTCTTCTGAATTTCACTCTTCTCAACCTCATAAAGTTCTTTTCCTTCTATCTTGACATCATCTTCTTCTGAGGCAAACTTAGATCCTCATGCACCAACAATGCCATCATCTTCATCTTCCACAGATTGAAGTCATTCTCCCCGTGAATTCCTCTATGGAGTATTTTGTATTCACAATCTTCTCGATCTTGTTAACACTGATATCAGTTATGGAGGCTATGATCACCGATGGCAAGAACAAGAACTGACATGAAAATACCAATCTCAACATCAGAATAGATCAGTTGTATCAAACAAATAAATATTGCATCACCAACTCAGATTGTGTAGGTCAACCTAACTAACACAGCAAAGCTAAATTTCGAAAATGAACGAGACTTGAATAAAACGAAAGACAATTTTCAGAGGAAGAATTTTTGTATCTCTTGATTATCAAGACCAATTTACAACCAGAACACACGGCATCTTTTATACTTGATCTGGCTTGCATCTTGAACAGAATTCAGCGCCTGATACAGCCACTCTTCACCAGCAGCTAACTACTCCTTTTAATCTTTCCAGCTCCAGCTTTTGAACTCAGCTTCAATCTTCAGACTTCAGCAGTAGTGGAAGCAACAATTCTGCTTTGGCTACTGATCCTAATTCTTGCCTTTTAAATTTGATTAAGAACAAACCACAACACTCATCAACAAGTCCTGACTAATTACAAAATACAAAGGGCTCGTATGAGCTCAAATACACTTTCCAATGAAAACATGGCACTCCGGTTCGAGTGAATCTCTTCAGGTTACTTCCTTTCCAAAACAAATTTGAGATATTGATGCTTCTGACCCAAAATGAGAGGAAAAAAGAGAATTAAAAAGCATGAATGAATAAAAAAGAAAACAAAAAAGCATGATTAGACAGAAAAAAGCCCAATCTACCCAATTTTCGGTATTCGGAAAATAAATTGGCTTTACTCATTAATTATTCGAGTTGTTTAAATCGTTTCGAATGTGATTCCTCATTATTTGCACCGTCTATTGTTCCAGTATATTGAGTAACGCTTCTCTTTAACGTTGTGGCTACTTCCAACGGTGATCCCACAGAAACTTGATCGTCGATTCATTTATATTCCAGACTTTATATTTACTCCATTCCTTTGTTGTTTTGTTGAACTCTTCTACTTCATGCAGATAAACTGGATGGACACCACAACTCTTCACCTCAAATCCTGGACTCGAATCAAAAGCTGACTCAAATGATAACTCGACGTGATTATATTCAAAATTCCAATGCCAACGATCCAACTCTTGATTCGACAAATAGCTTAGCCAAAGATGGTCTGACACTGGCCGACCCAATTCCGCATCAAAATAAAGAAAGAAACCATTACGATCTATTATTTCGCCTTTGAATCGACAGACAAGCTTATGTGTGCCAAAATAATGATATGTTCTGACAGTTGGTGAATGTATATGAACATGAAACACACAACAAATAACATATCCCACCAAGTTATTCCTATTATAATAAGAATTTGGAGGCCTTATTATTGTTATTGAAGAACCTTTATTCCGATATCTGAACCACTCTGGAATTCTACTTCCAGGAATAGCAGTGCTTAACCTCGTTATTGGATTTGATTGCACCTACATGCAAAAAATAAAAGGATAGAGAGATGATTAGCATATAAATTATAATTGCATAGTGTTAGGCACAGGTGAGAGAAGTAGAGTGAGACTCTAACCGTAAGAAACCATTTTAGCATTGAAAAAGCTAGTTGGTCATTTCCAACAAATTTCAAGCAGTTCGCGAAATCAAAAAATAACTCATCCGACGTCAATGATTTTAGTGCATCTGATACTCTTTCCAGCGAAGCACAGCCATCTACAATGACATTAATTATCTTGTATGGCAGTTCTGGCAGAAATTGAAGCCTCTTGCAGTCTTTCAAAATCAAATCCTTAAGCTTAGAAAGACGATTAATAGTTCCAGGTAGTGAAACAAAATTGTTTCTGCTTAGTTTTAACACCTCTAATAATAATAAGTTTGAAATATCACTTAGGATCGATCCTTGCCCCAGATTACAGTCACTGAGATCCAATTTTTTTAAAAAGGACAAACCTGAAAAAGATGGCAACACTAAAGCGAGCGCAACTGAACTTCTTCTTGGAATCAAATTGATAGGGAAGTGCAAAAACCATGATGTTGATTCTGCTGGTCCTTTATATCCACGAAAAGACAGTGCTTTAAGATTCTTCAACAGGAAAATTGAGGACACTGGTTTGCTTATTGCTGTTTCACTTATGTCAACCTCTTCCAAGCTTTCTACTTCTGCCAAGTTCTCTGGAATGTTTTCAAGTTTAGAACAACCAGAGAGATTCAAAGTTTTGAGACATTTTAGACCATTTATAGTACTTGGAAGTCTCACGAGATTCTTGCAGTCACTCAGATCCAAGAAAGTAAGTCCTGAGAGAAGCTCAATAGACAATGGCAATTCCTCAATCGCAGTTCCGTCTAAAGAAAGCTCTGAAAGGCAATCTATTCTTCTTTGAATCCCTGGAAACATTTTCATTTTCGAACAACCAGAGAGATTCAGAGTCCTAAGACGTTTTAAATCATTGATTATACCACTGGCAAGAATTTTCAGGCTGTTACATTCCTTCAAATTTAACCAAGCAAGTCCAGATAAAAGTTCAACTGACAATGACAATTCTTTAATGGCAGTTCCATCCAAAAATAACTCCGATAGACATTCCATACTTCCGACAATACATGGAAACTTCCTCAGATTTGAGCAGCCAGAAAGTAGAAGTTTTCTAAGAGATCCCATATGAATCTTGCTTGGAAGAGTCTTAATACTTGTACAATCTTTTAAATTTAAAAAAATTAGTTTTCGGTGCAGTAGCAAAGATGGGTGAATTTCACACAATCTTGTACATCCTTCAAGATCCAACTCCTCTAAATTCGGTAACCCGATGAAGTCTGGTGTCCTGATCAGGTTCTTAGAATGGTTGAATCTCATGAATTTCATATTGGTTAAAGGCTGTTGACAATAAGAGAGGCAAAAAAAGATTTCATCATTTCCTTAATTTACTTTGGTTCTAAATAAAATTATCATTAATTATTTGCTTAAAAGAATTAATATAAATAAGTGACAAATGAATCGTATTTATATAAATAAATGACATAGGAATCTTACTTTGATTATGCTCAACATTTGTTTGATGTTGCTATAATTCATGCTGAGTTCGACAGTTTTCTCCAGCTGCAAAGTTGATGGCAAGTATTCCAAAGGATATCCACGCCATTCAAGTAACCGTAGATTGTTAGAGATATATTCAAGACATTCAGGAAGATGCACGTTATGGATTTTGAGCAATCTTAAGTTGGTCATTTTTGAAAAAGCTTTAGCATATGCACTTGAAGATGCCTCATTTTCTGAGTAGTTAAGTATTATGCCTTCAATTGCTTTCGTTCCCTAAGATCATAAGCAAAGGATAAGTGAAGAAAAGTAAGCAAAGAATTAACCAATCGTGAACTATTCAATAATTGTTTTTTACTTAATTACCTCGTTTTCTGATAACACATGACGTACAACGGTCTCCTCCCACAATCTACTGCGTTTTCCAGGCTCCACACACTCTCTCCGAACAATTTGCTGACCCATTTCTTGCAATAAATCGTGTATCCACACCAGATTATGATCTGTAATAAATATAAGGGACTTTTCGATGAGAATGGATATTCCAATTATTGGGTCAAAATCACATCCTTCAAAAATTTTTGTAAGATAATCCCGATTCTTTCCCTTAAAGAAACATGCGATATCAAGAAATATTTTTTTCTCCGTTTCTTGTAGCCCATCGAAACTTATTTGAAGTGTCTTTATAATTCGATTTGTCGAATCTCTTTTTAGTCTTTTTAATGCACTTTCCCATTCTGCCAGATTCCTACCATATAAAAATGAACCCAAAACTTTGAGGGCTAAAGGAAGGCCCGCCGCATACTTCAAAACTTGTTTAGACAGATGCTCATAATCTTTTATGGATTGCTGGCCTTTAAAGGCTTTACTGTGAAAGAGTTCAAGAGCTTCGTCATCATTCAATTCCTTAATCTTGTACACTTCATCCACTCTATGCGACATCAACAAATGTTTATCTCTCGATGTTATAATGATCCTGCTGCCTGGACCAAACCAATCATGCTTTCCGGCTAAACTTTCCAACTGTTCTACATTAACCACATCATCAATTACAAGAAGAACCTTTTTTCTGCGCAACCTTTTTATCATACCGATACCATCATAGATATTCCATATGTTACTATCTTTTAACTTTAGTAATTCGAAAAGAAGTTGCTTCTGTATAGTGATCAGACTATCCTTTTCAGAAATTTCTCTAACATTAGCGAGAAAGCTACTTCCTTCAAATTCAAAAGAGATTAAGTCATAGATAGCTCTTGCTAATGTTGTCTTACCAAGACCACCCATGCCGCAGATTCCTATCATGCGAACATTGCTAGAACTTGTGTCTAAAAGCAACATAAGTTCTTTCAAACGTGAATTTACTCCTACTAGCTCTTTATGAGTTTCAACTTTTGAAGGCATTAATTTGGTTGATATCTCGACAACAATATCCTCGATAATTTGTCTCAGGGCTGCAATTTGAAAAGAACAATAAGATTTAGGCATTTTAAAACGATAAATAATTCTTTCATTTCTCATTGATAATAAATATTAAATTAATATACTAATAATAATAATAATAATTACGACTAATTACTTGCTCTGCAATTCCCATCCGGAGATATTGGCCACCTCTTTAAGAGCATCTCTCCACTTTTTCACTCTTTCTATATTCTCCCTAAACAATTCCTCATGGTTAGCAAAAGCTTCTTCAAAATCGCCAGTCTGTTTTCTTACCTCTGTTGGTTCCACATTATAAAAAACTGGAAAAATACATTGTTGATCACTTGTGTTCCTGCATTCAATAATCTTAACAAGTTCATCCAAGCACCAAGTTGAATAAGCATATGTTTTTGAGAAAACAATAATATAAAATCGCGATTCTTCTATTGCTTTAAAAAGTTGAGGTGAAATGGATTTTCCTCTCTCAAGTTCATTGTCATCTTTGAATACATCAATTCCTTTTTGATTCAAAGCAGCATAGAGATGATCTATGAAATTTGTGCGGGTGTCTTCACCTCGAAAGCTCAAGAAGACATCATATCTCCAATGAAAAAATGGAGAAATGTATGAAGAGACTTTCTGAATACTCATGAAAGCAATTGATTTTACAGTCTCCTAATTAAATTCCTGAAAATTTGAAATAAAATAAGCTACTTTTAGTGAAGACGAAGAGAAGTTACAAACAACAAGAAGAGGAGAAGAATAAAATAGGCAAAAATGCCTTGTAATAATTATCACATAATATACCTATCGAATGCAAACAACAGGAAGAGAAGTTAGTGAAGGCTTGTAGAAAATCAAAATCAAAATGTTTACAAATACAAGAGAAGTTACAAATACCTCCTAATTAACTTCTTAATTTTAGTGAATTAATTAAAGAAATATAATTGAATGATTTACTAACGATAACTTCTTCTATTCAAAGAAGAATTACTTAGAAAATATAATCTTTTTTGGTAGTAAGAATATTATATATGCTTAATGAATTGATGGAAAGTACAAATATACATAGATATGAATCTTCTTAATTTTTAATGAATTAATTAAAGAAAGAAATATAATCGAATTACTACTAATTACTTAATAAATCTATAGCCATACAAATGATAATAAAGAGAAAATTTTATGCCGAAACTCACAGCTTAATTTGAGTATGTGTTGTAGTAGTCACAGATTGATTGACAAAATTTTCTTCAGAGGAAAATGTTATACCTTCTTTCATGGAAAACCAGAGCAGTTTCTGAGTTTTAAGCTAAAGAAACTTAAAAGTAATCAATCTCCAAGAATTAATCTTTTAGATGCCCATAGCAAGTTTGGTCAACGTACTGTGCTAAAAACTATAATAAAGAATGCCTTAATTAACTTAAATATGACGTTCTCAATTTATTAACCAACTAAAGGAAATTTTGTTTTGGCTATTTAGCTCTAGGGTAAAATCAAGTCAACTCGAAATGATATAATCACTAATAAAGGTTGACTCAATTTAATAATCAAAACTTGAACTCAATTCAAAATCAATCGAGTGTATATTTATACTCAAATTCAACTATTTGAGATACTTTACATACTCGAACTAAACTTAACTAAACTAGAATACCTATTTTCTCAAATTATTACTATAAAATTTACAAAATTTAATAATTACTTTTAAAGTTATATAAAATAATATATATTCAATTAGATTCGCGAGCTCAATTATTTGAATATTATTATACCCGAATTCGACTCGAAAAGTTACTCGAACTTGAGCTTGATTCAACTATTATCGAGTCAAATTCTAATATCTATCAAACTGAGTTCTAGTAACTTATGAGTAATTTGACTCACTTACACCCCTATTTGGCTTTTACTTGTTCACCAAACAAAAGATTTATTATTGTGTACCTTCTTATATATTTATATCTTACAATGAAAAAAAATCTAAGAATCATAGACAAATTCTACTCCATTTGATATATTATACCATTTATTGTATACCTTCTTATTTTGAATTCAAGAGTAAAGTTTGTATATGTTACCAAATAAGAGTGATGGTAAGTGTCATAGCCCTAAGCCATAAAGGCGCACTTGAGATTAGGATTGCCTTGATCCTAGGCCACAGGAGGTTACTTGTGTTATCGGGATAGCACAAGCAAGATGGGTGAGGTTAGTACACTAAACAAAGGTTAACATGTGCTAATGATACAGCACAACGAATAGAGTCAATAGCCAAGAAAGACTAAGTGATGTCTCAGGTGTACGGGTGAGACTAGTGGGTATTAGGTTAGGCGTTGAGGACTAGACAACAACAAACAGCATGCTATGCAACAAAAATTTATACTCCCACACATCATTAAGTTAGAGACAAAATGTGTGGCACATATAGGGGTTCAAAATACTTATTGTGAAAAAATAAAGTCTTATGCAAAGCTATAAATCAATTAGAGATTTAAGAAAGTTAATACATGATTTGATTATTACATTGAATACAACTATACTTTCTGATAGAATATTCCTAGGTTCTACATATAAGGAGGAGCCAAGAGTGGCCCAAGACCCTTTTGTGTGACCCTAAAAACTCTTTCTTGGTCAAGTTTAGAATGCGAGTAAGGTGGGCAACAATTGAAGACCTATGGGCACAGATGGTATGAACATATGATGTCAACAATACGAACTTGTATGAATGTAATATGAATAGTATAAAATAGTGAGAAAAATAAGTTGTCTTATGATTTTAGGATTCCTTATGAATTAGGATTTTTTATGACCCTATGAAACTAAAGATGTAAGTTTCATTATAAAAGTGGATTTGAGGGAGATCTAAGGACCTTAAGAAAAGAGAAAAGAAGAAAACAAGTACAAGGGAGAGAGAAACACTCGTAAACTTGCGAGCTAATTACTTGTAATCGTTTTGTTAAGATTAATAAAAGGTTGAAGGTCGATGCCTTCGTAAATATGGTATTCCGATGTTTTGTGTGAATCTTGTGCTATTCTTGTTGCAGGTTTCTTGCAAAAACAAAAAATTTAGGAGTGCTGATTGAATAGAGACTCAACGCATCATAGGGTTACCAATATAATCAAAGGAATCTGTGTCACATGGTATCAGAGGTATGTTTGGACAGTGTTATACATGAGTTGGGATAGATCCAATCTTCGAAAACACTATATTCTAAAGGAAGCAAGATGGCTCGTTAGAATATGTTCACTATACACCACGATGTCATCGAGGAAAGTGTTCGACAAATTACTAGAAAACAAGTTTTATATGAATTAAGAAAAATGTGAATTTTGTATACAAGAAGTGTTATTCTTAAGACATTGGATGAGCCATGCCAAGATTTGCATGGATTAAAGAAAAATCAAGGGAATTCTTGAATAGTCTACACCAAAATAAATATATGAACTAAGATCATTCTTAAGGCTGGCAAATTACTACAGAAGATTCATTGAGGGCTACTCAAGGATGTAAATACACTCACTGACTTGTTAAAGAAAGAAAAAATAGTGGAAATTGACAAATGCATACAACCAAGCATTGGAGGACATCAAAGTTACGATAGCTTCTGAACTGGTGCTTAAGTTGCCCAACTTTAAGAAGTTATTTGAGGTATAGACAGACACATCAAATAAGGTTATTTGTGACGTGTTGGTTCAAGAAGAGCATCCCATTGGGAAAGCATTTCACGATCTTGATAAATAATATAGCCAATACCTGCTTCAAAACTTTAGAGGAATGAACTCCAAAACAAGCAAAATAGCAGGAGTTATTTACAGAGTTTAATTTCATATGAGTTCACAAGACAAGAAGAAATAATCAAATGGTAGATACACTTAGTCCTAAAGAGGTCAAGGACTATGTGGCTACACTTCCAACTATAACAACAAATTTCATCAATAAAGTGAGACAACATATGAAGGTAGATGTTGCATACAAGCACTTTTGTGATGAAATCACAAAGGGATTTGTGTAAAGATATTGGCTCGAGGATGGGGTAATTTATGCTCGAGGGGATAGATTGTATATTTCTAGCGGAGGGGAATTATATAAGACATCATTGCATAAGAACACGATGCAAGGTGGGCAAGACATTCGGGGACTGAAAGGATGATGGCATTGCTTGAACGACCTTATTTTTAACCCAAAATGGAGGAAGACATGTGGATGTACGTTAAAACTGAAGGTTCTATAGCCTATTGCATGCTTGAATGTAAGTTTTTCTCTTCAAAAATCCTAGGTTAAATTTATGAAAAACAAGTGAAATCAAAATAACAAACCTTAGGGCTTTTGGTAGACTACTTACAAGCTTTCTTTTGTGATGAAGATGAGAGCTTGAACCCTAGCTCCTCTCCACTTTACACCATCCTCTTGTCTTACCCAAGGCTGGCCAAAATTCTTGTGAGAGAGAGAATGGAAAATAAACAATTTTTCTCTTGAAAATAATTCAAAAAGAAATTATTTATATTTTTCCTTTTCTTTTCTATTTAATTTAATTTGTATTTATCTTATAAATATATTAAATAAATAAAAAAGATGTGATACAAACCCTCTTATGTTTAATGTATGCAACCATACATTTGGACCAATGGAATTAAAACACAAAATCAAATTATTATCCAATAATAAAATGAC
>JAVXUL010000016.1:9634952-9651330 GCA_035590515.1 Trichilia minutiflora | reverse complement strand
TATATATAAGTGATGTTAAATAGGATTATGTTAAATTGCACGTCTCCATATTTTTCAAACGTTTTTTCAGAATTTTTAATTTTTAATAATTTACAAAATAGCTAAAAAAAACTTAAAAATTATTTTAAAAAATTAAAAATTACAACAGAAAAATCGAAACCACCATACAACTGAATGATCTACAACCAATATTATGAAAGCTCAAGGAAATTAAACTTGCCTAATTCTACAAACAAAACAAGAATATTTATATGCAGAAATCCAAGGAATATAATAAGCATATTGTTTGGCCAAGACATGTAAGTATAAAAACGTTACCCCTTTGGCAAATAAAAACTGTAAGATAATGTAAGGAAAATATATCACATTAAGAAATATTTAAGGAATATATTGCTTCCCTCCCCTTATAAGAATATTTTAAAATGTATATAACCAGAACGGATACAGAGCAAATACTTACCTATCGATTCCAAAAATGTGGGGAGGAATAAAATTCAAAACTAAAAACTTCAAAAGTGACCAAAGAAAAATGAATAGAAGAATATGATAGATGGATTTCAAATACACCGCATCCATTGTTCTGACAGTACTGGAGGAGCACGTCGTAAAATCCTGACATTCAGGAAGTACTGTTGTCCTATGTACACAAAACACCCGCTTTTCTAAGGATCCTAAGTAGAAATTTTATGCCACCAAATGCTCAAATCAAGGAGTGGTTAAGCAAAGGCCAAACCCAGTAAAAATATGCGATGGAAATATGATTTGTGAACCAAGATCTGTCAGCCACCTAAAAGTACTTGGAAGAGCCAGACTGTGATGGTGGGGGAGGTGGGGGCATCCGATTAGGTGTACGACGACTGTTGGAGTTGGAACCCGATCTCACATCACCATTCTCTGCTGGATCACTGTAACGCCGACTGTGACCATTGGATGTGGACCGAGAATAACCACCATGGTCCACAGGTCCATTGGCAGCTGCATCGAATGCAGATCTCCAGTCGTCGCCTGAAGCTGCACTTGTTTTAGGGCTGCTTTCTGCAAATCAGATAACCCAAAGAGTTATGACATAATGAACTGCCAAGTCTTCGCAGAATACCAACAGAAATGTCCAAATGAACAAATATCGATGTACCTGCACCACCACTACCATCAGACCAGCCAGAGGCAGCAGCGGCTCGATTGTCATGAATGCTAAGTTGGCGTGTTAATTTAGATAGGAGTTCTGACTGTTTCTGATACCGCTCCCTCCTACGCTTTACATTTTGGTCCTCCTGAAGCAGCTCTTCAATCCTAGCTGTGCTTTGAGCACTACCCAAAATCAAATACAAATTCTATTAGCACAAATTCAGTTTGGACGAAAATCTTAAAAATGCTTTATATATTTAAACTATGTACAATTGCTATCCATAAATTTAACAAATTTGACAGATAAGAGTGCCTTCAACCTGACAGAGCTGTACAACTGATTAAGCATGTCTTCCTTTGCTTTCTCGACTTGGCAAAGAACAACAGCCTGCTCAACATATCACAGAAGTATTAAAACTTTTACAGGTAACAAACCATTCAATCAATTAAGGAATTAAATTTGCATAATTAGAGAATGAGCTTACTTTGGGGACATTAGCAGCCAAACTATTCAAGACTGCTTCAACATAACCACGTACTTCCTGAGACATCCATCGAAGTTCTTCTTCGGGATCAGCAGGTCTTCGAGCCATCGTGTCCTGCACAAAAAAGCCAAGAAATTAGCACCCAATTAGAATTTCTATGCGCACACAAAAGGAAACATCATCATTCATAGGTATCTCTTTATTTCAAAATTGAATAATTCAATACTTTCCAAGTTAAAAAGGTAATATAAAAACAATTCAAACGTGAGGATGAAAATTTATGAGACATAGGAAGAAAATGAATGGACTCAGAATTCCTCTAACCATGTTTTATCGTCTTCTAAAATTCTGATAAAATGGAAATTTGAACCCAGAAAACAAGATAGGAAACTCACAAGAGAACCATCAGAAAGACTCTGACGCATAGTATGACCACTTTCGGCAACTCTAACAAGTCCTCCCCTTGCTTGAATAACTTTGCTTATCTTGTTTATCCATTCCGCCTTATCAGCCATGCTTTCAGCCTTCAACACAACAGCACTGTGGGCTGCAAATTAAAGGCAGTTCGATTTGAAAGTCAGATAATTTAAAACTACATAAGATAGAAAATTCACTTCCAGAGGAGCGATAATATATAAAATAAATAGTACCCTTCAGAACAGTTTTATATGGAATCTTGCTTGTTATTTTAAATACAAGACTGGATGCTTTCCCAGAATCTGGTCCATTAGCCTTTTTATCCTTTGAACCTTTTGCCGGAGGTTCCTCTTCCTCTGGAATCTCTTCAATATTACATTCCTGGGCAGGTAAATGCACAGACATTGGAAAAAAGGAAGATGATAAATAGTCAAAAACTGAATCTACTTAGTCCAAAATTGAAAGTAGCATTTAAAGGAATGAGTACTGCCTATTCCCTTTCTACAACTTCTTTAGCAACTCTCATTTTCCAATCCCTTCCCTCCCTTTGCAAGTCTAAGATGGTAATAAAAGTCAAAATTGAGAAAAAAACCTTGCAGATGTTCATGATGCAATAAATAATCTAATACCAGCATTGAAAAAGAACGATAATACTCCGTACCTCCAAAGTGATAACTCCACGAAAATGCCGTTCCTCTTGCTTTTTGGTGTAGCCCAGCTGTCAAATAAAATATGATAGGTATTAGATCATGCTCATTGTAAGTGAGACTATTTGTAACATAGAAAACATATTTAAAACCCTATGCATCTTAGATGGAAAGATGTATAAAATCAGGCAATGGAGGCAACAATGTATCTCAGTTCCACAATATTATTAATATCAAAAGCATTTAGGTAATTTTATATACCATGTTTGAAAAAACCTAGCATCGACTAAGTTCCTTGTAATGTTGAAATTTTACACTATCAAGGTTAGATTTGCCATAACACCATCCATATGACTACAATCCAATAAATCAACAACAAAATAGAAGAATGATTATGTGGAAGTAGCAGATAATGAGAACAAAACTTGCATTGCACACTTCCATGTCTAAATGTGAGCTTGGATTTTATAGTAAACCAGGAGCAATAGGAAAGTTACAAACCTTTCCAGTCTTCTCGTTCAAAACAAACCATCGCTTGCTCCATCCATTAGTTTTTGCACTTTTCTTCAATAAGAAACCTGGACGTGATACAAGATTAAAAACCTCTACACATGAATTTTTTAAAAGATCTCAATTAAGCACTTGCGTAGTTTCAAGAAGAGGGGAGGATTATCATGCCTCTGTCCATAAACAGATGGGGTAATGAGATAACAAACACTATTAATGAGACAGCGAGTTACCAAAGCCAATAACTGGTCAATGGCTACTTAATTGGGGCAATAGTATGCATTCTTGACAATATAGTGAACCATGAAAATTTAAAATTATATAGACAGAAAACAATATGAATATCCAGAATAGAAGATCTTTCATTATACTAAAGGACAAGATGGATGGCCTTTTCGTTCAGCAATCATTGACACAATGATGAAATGCTGCTCACAGTAATAAATACGTTTAGAAAAAGACTCAAAAAATTATCAGTAAAACCTAGTAAATTAAGATGCAGGCAGTCTTTACACGAACCTGCTGTTATTTCTCCTTCAGGGCCTGCAGTCTTTAAAGCAGAATTCTCATTTGCCTCTTTCTCTGCTTGACCAGATTTCTCCTTCATTGATTTTAAGGTTCCACCACTTTGCTGACCACCTGTTTGAGGACTACTAGCCTAAAAGAAGAAAAAAATGGAAAAAATAAGCAAAGATTTAACATGTTAACAAGGAGTATACTCAATGTGTTCACATTCGAAAGTCAATCTCCAATTACTTCAGGCAAAAGACCTCCTACCCTATTTAGTATTGCTTGCTCTGCCTCATTTGCTTTCTTTGAAGACCGGGTCTTCACCTCCTCCTCTCGGCGCTGTCTTTCCATCCTAATAAAAGCAGACAGATTTCAGTCTTGCTCCAACACCAAGATGAATAACAATTAATTTCAAAAACTAAGTTGATGGGGAAGGACCCAAAATAATGTTTAATTAAAACAAGTACCAAACATTAAAGACCTTTACACTGGCATAGGTACTCGGCAAGATGGAAATGAAGGTGAAAGGGAGAAGAAATGGACTATGAAATAAATCTCAGCAAAGTTAGACAATGTCAGCATTTCTGAACAGCATGCTCCCAAAAGAAATTGACATGCCATCCACATAACAATTACCTAGATATCCTTACAACGATAATGCACAAATCCTTTAAAAACTAAAGAAGTGCAACCATATCACAGCTTAATATTGTGAACTGTAATATACCAGCCAAACATTTTGAGAATACCTCCTCTGCACCAAACGAATGAAATGTTGGGGAGGGACAAAAGCTCGCTCCATGTCAACTAGTGCAACAACCATCTTTTTTGCTTCAGTCTTAAACCCATCTAACGTAGCACTTGCAATGGCCACAACCTTAAAAGTTCCAAGAAAAAGTCAACTATTGCAGTAAGGAAAAAAACAGTGACAAATAATAGGGACATAGTCATTAGCAGGCATACCTCTCTCTTGAAAGGAGGATATCTTCCCAATCCTGGAGTAGCATTTGCAGCAGTAGAAACTATATCAATCAGAACACGGTGTACCTGTTTTATCAGTCAATTAGGAACTCCATCAGTCAACAGATAGAAGAAATGGTTAAGATTTTCACTGTCACCCATACAGAAAAGAAGACAGCTACATGCTGTGATAAAAAATAGATATTTACTGAATGCCACACTCTAAGTCAAATAAAGTTAAAAAAAACGCTTCTTATTGAACAAGAACTCATCATTGAGCATACTATTGACCAACAAGACCATGAATGACCGGTTAACAGATCTGATGTTAAATAGCCAAACTTAAAGCTAAAACAAAAGCTTAAACATTCAACATCATAAGAAAGGAAAATGGGCAAAAGCCTTCAAAGGCTACAACTAAGGCACTTTAGATGCACATAATTCCATTACCTCATCAACACAAAGACGGGATGGTTCTTTTGCAAGCTCCAAGACACCTTTTATCAATGATCTCAAACCTTTCTCAGGGGATATGAGATACGGTTGATAGCCATCCGCTTCCAAAACAATCTGATAGGAAATTAATTACAATTACATCACTCAACTTACAAATCCTGAACAAATTACATGATATACAACTGAAAAGAAATTCGAACAAGTAGTCCAACAAGACATACCCTCTTGACATTATTCATATCAAAATGTCTGTCCAAAGGGAGCTGTTTGATCCTGTTTGGAAAATTCCCCTCAAAACTGGCAACAATTTTCCAACCAGAACCCTGCAAGAAGAACTTGTTAAGACAGCTGATATTTTGAAATCAATATACTTGATTAGAAAAAATCCTGCTAGGATTTACAAGATTTAATTCACATAAAGCTAATCAATTTCAAATATTTTCAGAATAGTAACATGATAAATGGCATAGGCGGACACACAAGGAAACACCACCAGGGGACTAAACAACAAAAGCTAACAGATACGAAGTTTTGATACATTAACTATTTTAAATGGAACAAGTATGGGAACCTAGAGGTTTCTCAATTAATCATGCTCTGAAAGGAATAAAAATGAGAAAATAAAAATGAAAAACAACCCTAATAGAATAAAAAGCATGAAGATTTATATCCACTTTATTACAAAGATCCGAATAATACAACCCGGCTTTCTGGTTACTAGGAAATAATCTTTTTTCCAATACAAGGAAAACCCACCCAACGTTCCGTTTACCAGATCTACTCCTTAATTGAAAAATCCCTTTAGATCAAACCACAAAAAAACTATAATTATATGGTATAAACACTATAATTACAAAGCTCCTTTTATATGTCATAATATACACTTGGATTAGAAAACAAGCTAAGAAATAGAAACACTATCAGAAGACCAAAAAAGAACACATGCTACTTGGAAGTTTGTGAGCACAAAAAGAAAAAATCAAAAACAAAATTAATTAACTAACTCACCTCTCCAGTTGTAATGTGTTGGAGAAACTTATCCTCAAATTCACGGCAAAGTTCCAATGCTATAGCTCTTGTGCCCTCAGAGCTATGAACCATCTGCTCGCCAAGCCGAACTAACTCATCCTGAACTATTTGGGACTTCCCTTGTAACCTGCACAAATGTAAACAAAATAGGTATTAAAAAATTAATTGGAATAAATACCCATACCCTTAACGGATGAAAGAATGATATGCATTCACTCATAAGCTTAGCCAGAACCAGTTGATTGCATATAAAACATAGTTATTTTCAATTGCATACACACATCGAACAGCAGTAATTGATTTCAATGCAATCTGCAGGGCAAAGAGTGATTCAAGCGAGAGTTGGAAACAAAAATGTCCATACCTATCAATACATGTTGAAGTATGATAATTCAGTATAACTGAGCTGCACCAGGGTACCGGATATTTAAATTGCTAAATTTCTTCCTTTCCCAAGTTCTTAACATCCATTTGTTACTTTTAATAGCAATACAAGCTCCAAAGATTCAAGCATGTTTATGAAAACTAAAAACATCTTTTCTAGATGTGTCAGAAAAAATAATACAGCTATTGAAGATATAACTATATAAAATTGAAAAAATATATGCCACAAGTAGAAAATCGTTTAATACCCAGAAACAAGGTTTGGAACCCGGACTTTCATACGCTTGCGAATCTGCTGTGCCAGAGCTTCCACCAAAGCTACTCTTCCTAACTTACTCTGAGGAGCACCGGTCAGTATGGATTTGAGACTTTCACTCTCTGCCCTCCATGCAGTTTCTAAAGAGTTCTCAGATCCAGACTGCACAGAAGCTATTGACACTGATTGACCAATTAATGCAACCCATGGAATGTCGGCTGTTTTGGGGGGACCCTGATTTAACAGGAGAGCCTGCACAGCGGCAAGTGCTTTCTGGTCTGCAGAAGCTTGATCTACTTTACTTATTACACCAACAGTTCTGGTACCTGTCATCAAGAAATAAGATCCCACTTTAATCAGATAATGACTTAACAAGCGAACAGGGGTAAAGTGATGGAAAACACGGAGGCCAATCTTTGCCCTAGAAATTTCAAAGAGCATCATAAAAAATGCACTAGAGTACCACAGCTTATTAAAAATAAAACTAGTACTTCTTGGGTTCCTAATCCAAAATTGTTTAGCAAATATTTTGTAAAGTAAAAGGTCGAAGGCAATTACCATCTCCATCATACTCCTTTGCAACTCTGAGAGCTCGAGATGAAGCAATTTCTGGCGCTTGGGCAGCAGGAATAATAATTAGTAAAATAGCATCATTGTGCTCAGCATATTCACTAACCTATGCAAGGGCCATCACAAAAGATTATTAGTAACTTATCTTTTACCTTCCATAATACATAAACACACAAAATGGTCCATATCTTTCCTTCATTGACAATACATGCAAAGAACAAATATAAAAATAGAATTAGAAAACAATGGAACACACATCAGTATTTAAATCAGACCAAGGTATAGAACCATTAGCAAACACTCACCATTGACTCATCCATGATTCGTTGATCCAATCCAGGCAAGTCAATCAATTTCAAGGGAGGTGCTGAAAAAATCAGGTCCACCAAAATCATGAGACATGGAACCAAAAAGATAAAAAAGACATTATTCAAAACACCACCACATTAAATGAATCAACTAATTAATTTCAAGGGAGGTGCTGAAAAAATCATGTCAGGCAAAATCATGAGACATGGAACCAAAAAGATAACAAACAATATGCAAAACACAACCACATTAAATGAATCAACTAATTACAATTCACAACACAAACAAGCCAAAAGGTTCATAGAGCTGCTGCATGCAATACAATAATTTTGTAGAGATCTTAACCAACCAACACAACATAAATTCAGATCGTCGCATTCCAACATGTAAATTTTACCTTGACAATAATACCAGTTCATACCTAAGTTAAATTCAATAAAATACGTAAACCAGAGACATTCTACAAAATGACGTTGGTTCATGGAGCTAAACTACATGGGAGTTTACTTTAAAATTCCAAAGAGATGCTCAATCTTAGGTGGTTATAATTTGTTTTGATCATCTTAGCATAATACAATTTTCGTGAAAAGGTATTAAATACAGCCAGCACTTACCAGATTCACTATTACAAGCTCTGGTAATAAGAAAGTTGTATTCAATTTCCTTTTTTGAAGGTGAAAACTATGTTCATAAAATTTCCATCCTGCTAAATAACAACACTTTCACAATACTCACAAAATGGTTTCACCAGTAGAAAAGAAAGAATTTCTGACCCTTTCAACTTCTCTGTAGCATATGTGGACTTACAGAGGGACTCCATCTGCCACATATTTGATGCTTCTATTCATTGAAAAGCTTAACCAATAGAGCACCAAGTTCTTGCGAGTTTTGAAAAATCTTCCAAGACTTTCATTCTAAGAGGAGTGAATTCTCATCCATCACAAAAGCTTCATCAAATATCCATAAATTCCAACCTACTTCCCCTTCTGTCAGAAAATATGAGACGAAAATAATTCTGAAATTCTTCATCCTTCTATAATTGACAATACCCAATATTATATAGGAGATTACAAGAGAAAAAATAAGAAACTAAAATCATTTCTAAATATGGAAAGTATTCTAACCAAATCCCTCAATTTAAGGGATGTCAAACTAATTCTCCTAAGCTATTTATAGCTCATCTCCACCTCAACACTCCCCCTCAGGCTAAGGAATAAATGTCTTCCATTCCCATCTAGGATATAAGATCATAGAAACTCGAACTATTCAGCCCCTTTGTTAGGAAATCAACTAATTGAAATTCTGATGGAGCATAGCACATACATACTAACCCATCCTCCAATTTTTCTTTGATGAAATGTCTATCAATTTCAATATGTTTTGTCCTATCATGTTGTATAGAATTATGAGCAATATTGATAGCTGATTGTTGTCACTATAAAGCTTCATAAGACCTTTCAATTTGACTCCCAGATCATCTAAAATAATCTTCAGCTAGAGTAGTTCACATAATCCTTGAGCAATAGCCATGAATTTGGATTCTGCAGATGACCTGGCCACCACATTCTGTTTCTTTCTCCTCCATGTTACTAGATTACCTCCAAGAAAAGTACAATATCCTATAGTTGATCTTCTATCCACTAGGGAATCTACATAGTCAGCATCAGTGTAACCTTCTAAAGCAAAAGTACCATTCTTTTTGAACAAGATCCCTTTCCTCGAATTCCCTTTCAAGTAATGCAGCACTCTGTAGATAGTTTGAAGATAAGGTTCTATTGGATCATGCATGAATTGACAGATTACACTTACTGAGTAAGCTATGTCTGACCGAGTGTGAGCAACGTATATGAGTCTACTAACTAACCTCTGGCTGTTGTTTAGCTTCTCCCAACTTATGATTTGGATCCATAGGGCTAGAGACTGGCTTACACCCAATCTTCCCTGTTATTGTCAATAAATCAGTTACATGCTTTTGCTGAAATAAGAACATCTCTTGTGCGGAAAATGCCACTTCAATATCGAGGAAGTACTTCAATTTCCCCAATTCCTTTATCTCAAACTCTTTTACTAGTCTCTGCTTCAATTCATACTTCTCTCTATCATCATTTCCAGTCATTAATGTCGTCCACGTAGACTAGAAGGGCAGTAACTCCCCCTATAAGCGAATGCTTAATAAAGAGAGTGTGGTCACCTTGGCATTGTTTATACCCAGACTCCTTCATAACTTTTGCAAATCTCCCAAACCATGCTCTAGGAGATTACTTTAACCAATAAAAGGCCTTCTTCAGCTTGCAAATCTTCAGTGTATTGTTGATAAACCAAAAGGGAAAAACATTGTTGATTGCAAGTGGATTTTCACACTAAAATATAAGGCGGGTGGATCTCTTGAGAGATATAAAGTAAGATTGGTGGCCAAAAGATACACTCAGACTCATGGGGTTGACTATCAGGAGACTTTTGCTCCAGTTGCAAAAATGAATACTATACGAATTTTGTTATCATTGGCTGAATAGTGGTATGTGCCAGAAAATATAAGATGAAAATAATTCTAAAATTCCTAATCCTTCTATAATTGACAATACACAATATTAGATAAGAGATTAAAAGAGAAAAAATAAGAAACTAAATCATTCCTAAATCTAGAAAGTATGCTAACCAAATCCCTCAACTTAAGGGATTTCAAACTAATTCTCCTAAGCTATTTACAGCTCATATACACCTCAACACCTTCCCTAACCACCTTCTTAATGGCTAACAAACTAGAAGTTGATATACAAGAGAATACAGCATAAGAAATGAAGACGGTTCCAATAACACACAATCAAATTGACAATCCATTACATTCATGAAAGCATAACACCTCTTCCAACGGGGATTATAATTCTTAAGTTATCACATATAGACAAAAAAATGTTGATTGCTTGCGATGCACTGCACTATGACCAAGTTATTCTCTAAGGCTCAAATAGAACATGAACCATACAATCATCAATATAACTGAGCTTACCAAGAGCTTCAAATGTTCTGAATCAATTTTGGATCACAAAATATGTTAAGCCCCTACTCCCTTTGGTTAACATAACATCCAGGAAAAAGCAAACCTATGACCAGTTAACTTTGGGGACACTAGAACCATCTTCAGGTTCAACAGGATTGATTCCCAGGAGGTCCAATCGACCTAAAACAACACCAAGGAATTGGCAACAGTGGGGAGTAATTTACAAGCTTCAACGGTCTAATTTCACTGAAACTTTTCATACAAGCCTTTTGACAACCAATATGGTTCCTATCCATAGCACCATTGGCAATGAAATTGAATCCCACTAACACAGTTTGCATCTTGAACAAACATCTTCTTCAAAGCCTATGACAGATTGGGAGTTGCCATGAATTATACTTCATTGATCTATTTGCAAGATTTCTAGCATTTTCCATCTTTTAAATTTCATATTCAACACATTTTTTGACTTTTATATATCAATTAATGCTGCCACAACGTTCATAAGTATTACCAGGCTAAAAAGATATATAGTACAGCTCACAATACAAACACAAGAATTGGACCCGATTTCATTTCAGAAATTACAAAGCCTTAAGCCAAGCATTTATAACTAAGATAATGGCATAAGTTACAAGAGATTGAAGACTATATATTAAATGACCAACCTGTACTTGTTCGTAGCTTTAGATATATTTCATCTCGACTGTTGCCTGAAGCACCCTTGCTAAGCCTATCCTGTAGAGAGTGCCGTAAAGCACCTGTAGAACAAATACAATTCAGTATACCACATAAAAATGTCTGGAAGGGACCCAATAGTATCTTCTAATAATCAGAACATCACCACTGACCCCTCCATCGAGTATATTTGCCTCAAAGTTCAATTGCAAAAATAAAATTTTTGGCCTCATGCATTTAAAGATTTCCTTAAATTATAGAATCAGACAAGACAATCTTTTAGGTGGGTTGCTTAAATTTCCCTGTATGATACTGATATCATAAGATTTACACCTCAGTAGAGGCTATTTGCGGTCCAAAAGCCATTGGGCAAGTCAAATGTACGGTGAGAATTTTCAAATATTTTAACAGAAAATAGCCAAAATCAACTACAAAATACAATAAATATCATAAGTACTGAGGACATATCAAGTGCCATTACTAACTTGCAGAAACTTGTTGAGATTTATTATCAATTTGCAAAATAATGGATTTGCTGCTCAAAGCACCATCCTTTTGTAAATCAATGCTTATAGGAGCCCGAGTAGCACCATTTTCACCAGTGGGCTGCATATAAAAGAAAATAAAAACTCAGAATTTATGATATAACTTCCTATAAGTTCCATACAAACTAGATTCCAAAACAGAAAAAAAAATTGCAAAGACAAGAGAATTACAACTTACCAGAACTGGATGCCCGATCAAACTGTTCAAAACCGCAGATTTACCAGCTCCCTAACACAATTATGAACAAACAAACAAAGAAAAAACATTGACAATTACCAAGAACCGAAAGTACCATTATAATAAAGCAAAAAAAGCAGTATACACAATGCTCATTTCAAATTCTCAATCAGTAGTTACTGAATCTAAATTGCAGCTACCAGAAGCCTCTTCTCATCACTTACAATCAAATCAATTTCAAATTCAAATTTCCTCGCAACCATGACACCTATTACCCCCTAGATTCACTCGATCACATCAAATACATAACTTCGAAAAAATCTAACCACGGAAACAACAAATACAAAAATCTAAACATTCACACAAACAACTCTAAACCGATAGAAAAATGAACTCACAACATTGCCAAGAGCAACAACGTTTAGAAAAGTTGAACTCCTTCTCGAACTAGAACTGGAATTTTCATCAACATCTTCGTCGGCAAGTAAAGCGGAAGCTTGCCTCATCGAATCAGACAGCTGAGCGAGTTCCTCGATCGCCTCCATTGCTTACTGTTCACGAATCTAAAAATCAACAAAATTTAACAACTCCACACAGATCGAAATGAATCGTACCAGAAACCCTAGATCTGCTACTTCTGAAAAGATCACAGAAGTTTTGGAAAGAGAGAGAAAAGAAAAGGAACAGAAACGAAAAGAAAAGGAACAGAAGAGACGAGACGACGACGAAGAAGCAGAGGAATCCTTTTCTCTTTCTCTCTCTTAAAATGTATTTTTGAAAATGAATTTTCGATTCTCTTCCTATCTCTCTCTTTTGTTTTGAATCTTGTTTTAATTCGTTTGATTTATTTCTTTTTTTATTTATTTCTTTTTTTTAAATTCAAGTTTTGAGTTTTCTCAGTGGCTTTCAACTTGGGCTGGCTACTGTTTTCTTCGCGTGATTGATTTGAAGCTTATTTACAGTTAAGTCCTTTTCTTTCTTCTAAAATCGTAAAATACGGAAGTTTAACAAATTGATCGTTTGAGTCGATTGTGTTTGTGCTTCTCGAGTCGAGTCTCCCTAAAATCCATCAAATGGTTTAACAAATTCACTACTTTGAGAGTCTCTTTTATTTCTAATGTATATCTCAAATCAGTCAAATCCTTTCAAACATCCAGAATAGTAATTTTCTTTTATTCTGGATCCAAGAATTTTAATAAAATTTTAAAATAATTATGATATACTACATAATCAAAATACTAATTATGAAATCTAAAAAATTATAAAATATTTTATACAACTATCAAGTTAATCAAATTTTTATGATTTAGTAATAAAATAAAAAAAGATATGTAATAAAACAACATAATCAATATTGATTAAAAAAATTCTCTTTTTAACTTTCTTTTTATTTACTAAATTTACTATCACTTAAAATTAAAAATTGATCAAAAATAAAATTGATGACCCGATAAAAATATTCCCATACTTGAAATAAAGTTTTTCTTAATATAAAATTTTAAGAAACAAAAATGACAATAATATAAATTTTTTTAATTTTAATCTATACTTGATTTTTTCTGTTTTACATCTTTTATTACTTTTGACTTTGAACGCCACTATATTTTTTATTTTTGTAATTTTTTTTCATGGACCATGAATTGTGAGATCTTATTATGAAATATAACCTCTAGAATAAAAATTGCCCTTTATTTATAAAAAATATATAAATTTAAATCTTTCTTATAACTAAAATAACTATTGTAATATAATTTTAAGATTCAACGTCATAATTAAGACCTTAATTATATTTAAAAATTTTATTAATTAAGAAGATTTTATGATTTTATTTTACACTTGATATCTTCGTTAACTTAAAGAGATTTTGAGGTTTTATATTATAATTGAAACTTCTGTCAATTTAAAATATTTTGAAATTTTATATCATAACTCATATCCTTTTTGTTGATAAGAGAGGTTTCAAAATTTTAAAACTTTTATTACATAATATCTAGATTTCGTTAATTAAAGAAAACTCAAATCTTTACATCATTTTATGTGCATTTCATCTATGATTTAGGAAGAACTCTCATAGTCTCATATATTTTCCTAAACAATCAATAAAAATTAAAAAAATAATATCTAAGTGATAATTGAAAAAATTTAGGGCAAGGACTTAATTAATAGATTTATAAAAGTATAATTTTTTCTGACCTTATAAAAATAATAAGGACTTAGATGTAAATAGCCCTCATTTTATTTCTATGTATTTCATTTAAATTTGGTTAGCTGGCCACCATGCTGAAAGATCAACGGTTGAAAAAGAATTAACGGCAAATTCAGGTATCGCATCTAACCCATTAGGCCATTACATTCGGCAATAATCGGATGGTTGGCTTTGAAAATGATAGGGGCCACGTTATCAAATATTCAAATACATTATGATCCATAGGTGCGAAATTATTTATTATTTATAAAATATTATTTTTATTTTTTTATTAATATTCGAACAATATTAAGATTAAACTTTAATTTTAATTATTTATTTTTTTGTCTTTAATTTTATTAAAGTATAAGTTAAGAATAGAAATTAGAATTTAAAACATCTTAAATCATTTTTAAAACAAACAATTTTTATTTTTCATAAAAATAAATTTAGTTAAATTTTTCATAAATTTTGCAAGAAAATTAAAAACAAAATTATCAAACTTTTCATTAATTTTCTTTCCTAATAATATGGAAATGTTGGTAAAATTCTTAATTTTCTTATAAAAAATTTATTTTGAAATTTCATAAATGTTTTGAACTTTTTGAAACAGATATTGAAATTATTATAATTATTTATACAAACTAATAGAGCAGTATTATTATTCTCAAATATTCTCCCATAAAAAATTTTCATTATTCTTGTGAAAATATAAGATAGTTTTATAATAATATAATATTATTATATTAATTTATATAAATAAATTTATATAGAAATTTGTATAAGTGTCGCTACTCTTTTTAAATGAGTTATCTTTAATAATAAATTATAAGCAAATAATATTGTCTTTATTTGACTAAAAAGTTAAATCATAATATCAAATATATATTTTAAAAATTAGTTTTATCTTATAATAGTTGATTTTGATAAATTTGAAATAAGATTAATTAGCAATATTTATTTCGAAAAAACTCATTAAGCGATGAGATTGTGGTTCTATTATTGTGAGCTTGAAAGAAAGCTAAAATTGTGGCAAGTGATGAAGTATCATTGTGTCTATGAATACAAAGATTTTTTCACTAGCGAAATCTCTTAGAAAGTCTGGCCACAAGAGTTAATTTGAAGCATTGAAAAACCAGTTATACAAACCTTTGCCAACGATGCCCATACAACCTTAAAGAGACTGTTCATTCATAAGAAAAGTTAGGAAAAAATCTCCTTTAGGGTTAAAAGTGCTCAGCTTACAGCCATGAAGGTTTAATGAAATTTGTCATAATGCAGTCACGAATAGCCAGCTGAAGTCTCCAGACCTTATAATGCGAAGAGCTTACAAGTTGATGTCAGGTTGCAAAGAAAAAATAATCTTTCAGGTACCGCCACAACCCCCTACTAAAGTTATTCCAATTGTCGTGTGGAAACCCACTCCAAGGAACTTCTTTAAATTAAAGGTAGATACATTTGTTAACTCAAAATTATCCAGCTGCAGGAGTTGGTTGTGTTATTAGAGATTTGGATAAAAAACCTGTTGTACAAGCAACTCATTAGCGCAGATGTAATGGAGATGTAGTAATGGCAGAAGTGATTGCAATTCTGGAAAGAATTAAGAATGTAGTTGATCGGGGCTTGTTACCAATCATCATAGAATCGGATTCTTTAGCTGTTATTAATATAATTTAGCAGCACCAGGTTTGCAGAGGTACAATAGTTTTGATTGTTAATGAGATTTGGCTCAGCCATATAATTTGTTTCAGTTTACTCATGTTTGTAAATATAAGAGTTTTACACAAAGTATTGAAGATGAATTGTTCACCATACATTTTCTTACATGTTCGTACAGTATATAAGCTATACAATGACGGAAATTAAGAAGGTAATTACGTTATGCATCAAGTTGGTTGATCTGTTGAGTATAATTATATTCCATACAAGATACAAGTGCTCAAATCATGAAGATTATTATGGATGACTTGGTTTGCTCGTTGTATTACTAAAATCATGGAGATTATTCTAAATCTAGAGGATTTTTTTTGTCCATTACATGCCACCAAAAGATAGCGATGCTGTTGATAATGCCAATCTTAAAGCCTAAAGTTTGAAATTATGCTCATGTGAGGGGGTTTATGAGAGCATTTGCTAATT
>JAVXUL010000016.1:9615996-9628102 GCA_035590515.1 Trichilia minutiflora | reverse complement strand
ATAGGCTTCTAGGATGGTAGGGATGAACCGAATCCCACATCGGAATAGGAGAGAAAGTTACTGGGCCATATATGTAGAATTAGAATCAAGTTGTCAACAAGGTCTTTTGAAATGAGTGCTTAGACCAGAGTAATACCAAGATGGGTAACCTTTTGGGAAGTTTTCAGGATAACCCATTATCAAGAACAAAACCGTGAATCCCCAAAGGTTGGGTCAAAGCGGACAATATTGTTTACCTTTAGGATCTCACGGTTTTGTTCTTGATAATAGGTTATTTCGAGGACTTCCCAAGAGGTCACCCATTTTGGTACTGCTTTCGTCCAAGTACGTTTAATTGCGTAGTTCTTAGGAACAAACCATTATCTATCCCAAAAGGTCTTATTGTTAATTTGGTTCCAACTCTATATATATAGTCCAATAACTCTCTTTCATTCCGATATGAGATTCGATTTATCTTTGTCATCCTAAAAACCTGTCAAAAACCGCTCTTTACTCAGGCTCTTTCGATTCTAATGTCATTTTCTACTTTCATCGAATAAGGATGTTACACCTAAGTTTAAACATCCCACATTGATTGAGTTTGATTGAGTTTAGAACTCAAGTAGATGGAACCTACACCTCGACTAAATATGCAATCGATTGGTTCATAACTTAAGGAGATGGGTACACATGCCCACATTGGGTTCTTCGGCTGAATATGCAATCTGCTGCCTCAAATTGGGTTCCTCTGCTAAATATAACGGTTAAATATGCGATCTGAAATACCATCTCACATTGGGTTCTTCGCCTAAATATGCATTCTGTCCCACATTGGGTTCCTCTGCTAAATCTGCTGGCTAAATATGTAATCTAAAATGCAAAATTTGGTTCAGAACTCCAGTAGACGGGCAGACATCGCACATTGAGTTTATAACTTAACTAGATGGGCCTACGTCCTACATTGGATTGGGTTCAGAACTCTGGGTTTCTCGGTTAAAAATGCAATCTGTTTCGTATTGGGTGTCTCGGCTAAATATACAATCTGAAATGCATTAAGGAATTATTTAAGTGCATTTTTATTAATTATTAATCACAAAATCGACTGGGTTCTTAGACTAAACATCCGATATTGGCTTCTTGGACTAAATATACAATTTGAAATGCATCAAGAAATTATTTAAGTGCATGTTTATTAACTATTAATCACAGAATCAACTGGGTTCATAGACTAAAATATGCAATTTGAAATGCATTGGGTTCCCGGACTAAATATACAATCTGAAATGTATTAAATAATTGTGCATTTTTATTAATTATCAATCAATTACAGATCAATAAAAAAAATAAAAAAAATCTAACGGCCAGTTCTTGCAACATGATCTACAGAAAATAACAACGAAAATGAAAAGTTGCATTACCAAGGGCTTATTATTCTCGAACGTCTATGATTATAAAAGAATTAGAGTTTGGAATTTTCATACGAAAACAATAACAAAATTATGACACTTGAAATAAAAAATTAATAAATAAAATTTGCTCTTTAACTAGAATATAAAATTCGGATCTAGCCTAGACCCGATTGTTTGAACCCAGATATTGATTTGGGATAATCCAATTTTGTAAAACCAGGTCGACACTGGGCCGACCCTCAGGATTTTGCCATCCCGGACTCTCACTCCCTTGTGATTGGTCTAAAACTTGGTAATTCAATACACTATTATCGGTTATTGTTTTCCTTCCTATCCATCGATTGTCTACTACGTACCAAAATGACAGGAAGTTGAAATTGCTCATGCACTAACAAGACTCTAACGATCGCACAGGTTCTTGTTAAAAACCACGCCCGTTTATCTATGGTTAAAAACCACGCTCGATTATCAAAATCGCGATTTTAAATAATAAAATTATTTAAAATTGTGATTTTGATAAAAAAACGAGTTCCTTTTTTATAAAAAAATATTAACAGTTATAGTATCATGTTAAATATTGTCATAAAAAATATTAAACAGTAATATTAATTTTTTTGAATTTTTTATTAATTTTTATAAATTTTTTATTATTTATATATTATTAAAAATTCTGTTTTTATTTCCGTTTTTATTTCGTTTCACGTTTCCATTTTAAATTCCGTATACTTCTATTGAATTAGAATCGAATTTGAAATCGGAAAACTCTCGTTCAGTTTCTTCACTAGCACCACCGCCGGCATCGATGTTACGGCTATGGAGACCAGCTGCTCAGCGAAATTTGAGGAACCAGTGGTCTAAAATGGTGTTGTATCGTCAACAGTGGGTCTCTGCTTCTTCCAGTGGCAGGTCACTTGCAACTTCACTCGTCAACTGCTACTTATCTCAAAGGTTTCGCCTTTTGTATTCTCTACATTTTGTATTTTTTAGTTGTTTCATCTATTTATACCATAAATTACTTGCTTGTTTAAGCTTTACATTCTTCTTTTGGGTTGAGGAGAAAAGGGGAGTGTTTTTGTAGAAAGCGCTTGTAAACACTTAATCAGCTTCTTAGGAAAGTTAGTGAAATTAATTAGGTTCACGAGAATAGTCACTTTGTAAAAACATTTAAAAATCTTTTAAACGAATATGTATAAAATGTATTTTTAGAAGAATTGCAGTACCATGGAACATCTATCAATTAATTCCCTAAATCCAGGCACAAGTAGCTTGACTATTTGAAAGTGTGTTTTAATGAAACCTCAAAAGAGGTGATTTATTAAAATAAAAAAGAATAAAACAAACTTGCCAACAACAGCAGAACTATCAGAGAAAAACTAACAAAAACGATAATTGGAAAAACCTCAACCTCAACGATCATGAAAAACAAAGGACTGAATCTGGCGAGGAGGCTCATCAAACCATGACAAAAAGAACTTTGAAAGTGTTTTCAATGATACTGAAATTGAATGATATCTGGATGCAATATGTTTTGCAATTGGAACTAGAAAATTAATTAGCTTATTAAAACCAAAATTAAATAGTAAGGGTCTATATTTATCATACTATATATATTGCTTCGAAAGTTCTTTTTGTCGTAGGTACATGCCTTCAATGGAATTAGGTGTTTTGAGTGATATGCTCGGTATTCGAAATAAAGCTTGTTTCAAATTATTTAAGCAACAGGTAATTTTATCTTATACTCTTCAATTTGCATATTTTGAATGGAAAGACATTAAGTGATACAACTGAATTTAAGTGAATTGTAGCATCTCTATATGCTACATTATAATGATTTCACATTTAGACATGGTTTCCTTAGAGGTAGAGATGGAATATTTTTCGACATTGTTTAGCATATTGCACACCAAAATACTTGAGATACTTTTATTGGATCTTTCAGTGTTGATCAATGCATTGTGCTTTTTTAGCCCTTTCGTGGTCATTGTTGTGCCTATTATATGATATTTAATCACTTGTTTGAGTGCATAGGGCTTAAATGACTATGTAATATGTAAGGAATAAAAATAATTAGTCAAGTTACAGAATCATGTATGGTTTTGAAAGCAGTAGTTGATCTCCATTGATTTTGTGGTGATAGTGCACAAATATTTGTTAGTAATGTAAGCTAAACACTTTCATGTTTCTTGTTTGTTTATTAAAGTTTAACAGAGCAAAAGTGACATAGAGAGGTAGCAACAGAAATAGATAAGGGCATCTGTCCTGTCATCCTAATAATTTCAACAACTGTATTGTTTAATGGAATCATATTTCTGATTTTACGTGCAATCTTCTTTCATGTACATGAAAATACTAATATAACATTGTTGCAGGAGCATCACCAAAGTCAGCTGTTATCATCTTACAAGGATATGGTATGTTTTCTTGACATATATATTGAGATATGCCATAATGCTGCCTATATCTAGTATTGCAAAGTTGGGAAACAGTTCACCGTAAGTTGCACATTTATATTGAGCTCCTGATTGGGAAATTTATACTTACCTTCATGTATATCTGAATGGCATGTAGTGCTTACCTTCTGAACATATAGTAATAACGTAAATCTAACATGGTTCATCCAGAATGCCTAGGGAGATAGTGCTTCTAATGTCAATTTATAGAAATGATAAGGAAATATCAACTATGTGATTTATTCTTTAGAAGAATGTAGATGTTGTCTATGGGTTGAATATGTGAGAGGGTACAAATAAAAGGTGTTATGAGCAGGAGAGAAAACTGAAAAATATATGGAAATTGTAAGAAAAATTTGACCGACTTTAATAAAGAAATTGATTGGCTGAAATGGCTTTAAATTTTATTTCTACTGTCTGAGCTCGTGAGATTAGCTGGAACACTAGATGATGGGTTGTCTGACTTTGCATCTATGTACATATACTGCTTGTTTTCTGTTTTACAGTGTGATTTCATTGCCTGATTGAATTGAAAGATAAGAGAAAATGAGATGAGTTGCTCTTGATAGTGTTACTTGAGAAGGAAATAAAACTTACAGAAGCATAACTGGTGGGGAAGGAGTCTTGATCTTGTTAACTTACTCAAAATCTTTAATACGGTCAAGTGCAAGTATATAATACATGATGCCTTGTTTTGTATGGTTATCTGGGGAACTTCTGGGAGATGCCTACTGCTAGCATTGAGTGGGGTTCTCATCATCAATTCAAAACTTAAATTGATCAAAAGCCATTAATTAAATTTTGTCCTTGTTGCAATTAATCCAGGAACAAAATTTAGAATAGTAAGCAGCCACTCAACAAGCAACCCATATGAATTTTTTGTGCTTGCATGTGTTGATATTATTTTTAGTTTATAAGTTTGACAGAATTTTACATATTTCCTTTCTTCTTTAACAGGTGGCTGTTGTAAATTATATGGTCAATATTAGCAGATCCATGAGATGCTTTCTGAAAGGACCTAACAGCAGTCCTCTTGTACAATTTTCCAGTTATTCTGAGGATGCAAATGACACTGGTGATGGTGGTGCAATTCCAGTCTTTGCGTTTTTATCAATTGCTGCTTTTGGTAATTCTCTATCTTTAGATCTTCTATGCTTCATCTAATTTTCGAGGAGTTTCAGGGCATCAATCCATTTAATTATCCGAGAAAGGATGTTTGAGGCTGCAATCCTTAAAATGTTTTGAGGGGAACAGGGCGGTATAGAAAAATGCACTGCTAGACATCTATATTCTCGGATATAAACTTTAGTATAATCCAGTCTCCTAGTATTTAATTGATAAAATATACTTGCAGTAAACAACTGGTACAATTAGAAATGGAGTTAATTTGGCTAACTTATGCTAAGACTTATGTAGCATAAGTATGACATGTAAGTTTTATATGATTTTAAATAGTGATTGTCAAAACTCTGAATGATCTCAGAAAAATTATCTGAGGAGCTTGTTCGGATGTTTCAATTAGCGCTGAATTTGAAGGTAAATCACTTTCTTTTTCTTACTCACTATATTTACACATCTTCTTCATGTATGGATCATCTTTCTTTATTCATAGTTTCACTGTTTCCTTCTTGGTGCTCCTTGATATGTAAAGCGATTGCTTGTGGTAAAGTTACTCTCCACTACTTGTGAAACCCCACCTGTGAATGGATTTTGCTGGTCTGATGAGCTATATCCAGGTGAATTTGATGATTTGAGTATGTGCAACCTGTATTCTAAAGAAACTTGTGAGCCAGTTACCCCGAGATTGAGGGATTCTAATTCTACTATGCCTGCCCAAGCCGTACACTTTCATGGTCAACCAAACCAGGAGGTGCTGCAGGTACTGCTTTAGTCATAGAATACATATAAAGTCCGCTTCTTAAGAAGTCCGATTCATTGTCCAATAAACAGCCACCTGGTCAATGCATTGTATTGTAATATGGGAGCATGAGTTGCCACATTGAGCATAAGTACACGTAAAAGAAATGGATCTTATTCTTGTATCATTAATGTAGTTTGTGATGAGAAGTAGTTTTACTTTAGCCTCAAAAAGATTTTGTTTTCAATATATACCACATGTACAGAACCCTTGCCATTTGGACTTTTAAGACAATTAACCTTAAGCACTCAGCATGCCATCAATTGGAATCATGGCCCAAACTGTAGTCTAACAACAATTATCTTCTGAATGGATTTGAAACTCATTCAAACATGACCTTGGAATTATAATGAAGCAAATGTTAGATCAATATTCTTCTTTTTCTAGAGGATTGGAGGAGCTTTATATTTAATGCTTTGTTTTCCTAATCTTTCCTTACCTCTAAAATCTTTATCTGTTTTCAAAGCCTAACAAAAACAATTTGAAACATGGGATTGAACTACAAACCTGTTTTATCAAAATCATCAAATCCCACTGCAGTGTAGTAGATTGAAGAAATGAATCTTGATAAAACATTTGATGTGCCAGTGCTAAATAAAGTAATAGACAGTTATTTGGGTTGAAACAGTCCTTGCTTGTCAACAATAAATTTATCATGCTATAACTTTTTCTTGTACGAGACTTGTTTGAATTGGTTGATTCTCTTACATTGCAGGTTTATCTAATAACTTGGCTCGCAGAGGTGAACGTAGATAGCCATAGGTAATAATGAAACTGTTAAGATAAAAAATGTGTGTGTGTGTGTTTTGGAATGTAATCAGGTATAATATCAATGATACAATCTTAGCTGTTTCTTCAAAAGTCTTAAGATCTTTCTCATTCACCTGATAAAGTAGTTAATTGCTGCTATAGTTCTGACAACTTCTCTTTTCCTATAGGGTCAATGAAATATTTGCAATAATTGGGGAGGAAATGCATTTAAAGATTTCATAATCATATCTTTCTGGTGGAATGAATTTCCAGATCCCTGATAGACAAGTTTCTTGAGATCATCGGGGCCAAAGTTTTGTTTAGTGAAAAATATTTTCTGTAAATTATTTTGCAGGGATGTGAATCCCCCATCGTGGTGAAGATGCTCAACCCCCAAGGAAAGGAAGGAATATTCAACCGTGGAGATATCCAATCGAACTTTCTGATGCGAGTGATTATTGTTCTAGCTGCATTGGCAATAGCATTAGCCCATAAAAGTTTAGAATATGGCAACAACAAGAACAAGTTACTTGGCGAGGAGAGTTCTCAAATGAAGGTGAAAGACTCCTACAATGTAGACAATTGCATCAATACATGCTTTTTTTATAACTTTCAGCGTGTAGAATTGAGCTTTATTGGTTGCATTAGACATTGGATTCTTCAATAGGATGAACATAATGGTTATTATTGTGTACCGGTAAGTTTCTTATTTTATGCGTGAAAGAAACAAACAAGTGGTTATATAACCTTGTATGTTTCTTCCTTGGAATGGCAATAAGAATCGTTGGATTGATTTAAAAAGCACACATTCAATTGTAAAAATTATTTTACAATTGCGTAAAACATAAAAATAAAATAATATTTTAATGGTGTTTGCTATGGTCTTTACAGATAAAAGTAAATTGGAACAGACAGTAGTTGCCGACAGTTGGCGGTCATCAATAATAAGATCACGTTTCATCGAAAAGCTTGGTGGTCAAAATATTGAAGTTAATTATAATAGCAATAATTATTATTATTTATATAAAAAAAAAAAATGATTATAATAAATATATTTATACAATACAAAGAAGCAAGCATGGCTGGCTAATATTATTTAATACAGTTGTGACAGTGACACCATAGAAGCCTATAACTTGACAAATCAAAACCTCGTGAGTTCGAATCTTGAAGATATTATAATAATAGATTAATTTAATTAATATTTGTTTCGATCCGATAAATTAAGATTTAAAAATAAAAACAAAAAAAACTTGACAAATCAAATAATGGAGATAATAATGCATATATGATTTTTGGGACAAGTTGGTACAAATACACATGATTTTATCTGTTTTGTGTGAACGGCAAAGGAGTGTTTCAAATATGTCCGATTCAGACAAACCTAAAGCTTTACCAGATCTCCCATGGAATATCAAGCTTTACCTTTACACCATCACCTTTGCAATCAAAGCTTCTTGCCGGGATAACCTGACTGTCAATCGTTTTCTTTTTAACCTAATTGATTGGAAATCCTCTGCTTCAGATAAACCAAAAAACGGCGTTAAAACAATCGATGTCACCGTCGACTCATCGCGAAACCTCTGGTTCCGCCTCTACACCCCCACCAATCCAAGTTCGACCACCAGATTGCCTATCATTGTCTATTTTCATGGAGGAGGATTTGCATTTTTTTCTGCTAATTCAAAAATTTATGATGATTTTTGCAGAAGGCTTGCACGGGAACTTCCAGCGGTTGTCGTTTCCGTTAACTACCGTCTGGCCCCGGAGTATAGATATCCAAGTCCATTAGAAGATGGTATCGATGTATTAAAACTTATTGACAGTTCAAGCATTGAGGGTTTTCCTTCTGTTGCTGATATCAAAAACTGTTTTCTCGCCGGAGATAGTGCGGGCGGCAACTTGGTTCATTGTATTGCAGTCTCAGCTACTGAGTGTAATTTCGGAGAGTTGAAGCTCAGTGGAGTCATATCGATTCAACCATATTTTGATGAAGAAAAACACAACGAATTAGGAATGAAGTTGACAAAAGCTCCGTTAGCTTCGGATCAGGATTGGAATCATTGGATGTGGAAGGCGTATTTGCCTGAAGGCTCGGATCTTAACCATCCTGCATGTAACGTATTTGGGCCAAATGCAGTTGATATTTCCCTCATAAACATTCCGGCGACTCTTGTTTTCATCGGAGGGTTTGATCCGTTACTAGTAGGGCAAAAGAAATACTACGAGGGAATGAAGAAATATGGAAAGGAAGCTTATTTGATCGAGTATCCAGATGCAATTCACGGTTTCTATCTTTATCCTCAGCTGCGTGAGTCTTCTTTGTTCATTAAGGAAGTCAAGGATTTTATAGAAACTCAATCCGCCAAATAAATTTATCTGTGAATCTCTCTTACAAATTGTTACCTTTTCCTTGGAAGAAACAATAATTGAAGTATTGATGTTATGGTTTTCTTTTAATAAATTAATCCCTTTGCTAAGAGATTTTCATTTTTTGATGTATTTTACTTTTTCTCTTTTATCTCTTGCTTCATCCCAAATGGATTGATTAATCATGTATTATGTACGATAATGAAGCAAGCTTACTTCATCTTCTCTGCTAATTCTTCAAGTATAGTACAATTTTTAAAATATCAGTGGTTCAGAGAGGACCTTCGGAAGTTCCTGTATTAACCATGGACAAGAGGTTAGCCTAATTGCTTTGTAAGTTTACCATTTTTTGTCATAAGCCTATATCAATCACTATGTCCGGAAATAAAATGTTACTTTATAACTGATAGAAATTGATATATAACATCAGATAACTATCACAAATATTCGGAAGATGGAGGTCCTTTTGAGAATATATATAATTATTACAAATATTAGAGAGACGAAGACTCTAGTAACAAATATGTACAAGACAAATGTGAAACTGGACACTATCCTATCCAAAGAGCGGGTTGTCAGGACTTGAAACGAGGACCTGATTTTAGGGCTGTCAAATGGATCCCATTGGTTCAATTTAAACGAATCAAATCAAATTGATTTGCGAAGTAAATAAATTAATTTTTTTAATTTTAATCTATTTTATAGATTGACCTATGAACTGTATATATGTATAACAGCTCTACCTACCTTTAAATTGAAACAGCTGATTGTCAAGAGAAATGTGAAACTGGATACTATCCTATCGATAAGTTGCATTTAGTCCACCGAAAAGAGCCCACTAAAAGTATCCAACAAAAGCTACAAGAGAGCCTTTTGGAAGCTTAGTTTCTTTAGCTAATATCTTTTTTTTTTGTCATTTAAGGTCTTATTATTCATCCTGTAGAAAGACTTTTGTGACGTGGGAAAAGCCAGATTAGAATGAAGAATGAAGAATGAAGAATGAAGCCAAATTAATTGAAATTTTTTTTATTATTTAAATAAAAATTAAATCTCTTTAAAAACAAAAATTTTAAACTTTAAGATTAGAATTACTTTTATATTAATAAATTAGAACTAAATATAATAACTAATTTATTTTTAAATTTAAAATTAAAATAAAATATAAAAATATAAATATAAATTTATTTAAGATGAACTCTCATATAGTATTTAAAATCTAAATACCTTACATCATTTTCGTTCTAAAATGAAATCACGCATCTAATTTTTAATAATAAAATTTTTTCATATACTCTTAAGAAGTAATAATGCAAAATTTAGCTTCTTTTGGATACAGGAAAAATGAAAAAATTGAAACTCAGAAAACTACGAAACAAGAACAACCCAAGACATCAGTATGCTTCAAGCTCAGAAAGCTCAGAATTTTTTTTTTGCAAAAGCCTAAATGCTATTCATTTCTAATTTTTTTTAAATTTATTTATTTTAAAACGTAATTGCATAGAGAGACCATATGAGTTTTAGCTCAAGTCATAAAAGCATAATAAAATTTTTTATTGGTCTCCATTTATCACAAATTTTATCCTACCTTCATATAATTCTATTTGGTTGGATGAAATTCGATTTCCTTTGCCTCTTCGTTGTCTTTTGTAGATATCAGATTGAAGTATGTGGCTTGGGGAATATATTGGGAAGATTTAGTACTCGTTGTGGCCCAATTTCTACTTTCGAAATTCAGATAGCAACAAACGAAGAAAAGCTTTTTCGTTTCTTTTTTTTTTTTTTTAAATCGTCGAGAAATTTATTTGATGCAATATTAAATAGCATAAATTTATTTTTAGCCTCAAAATTTTACTACATAAATCGGTTATTTCATATAATATAATAGAGTGACGAAACAGAAACGCTAAAATAAATTTGACCTGAAATATTATTATAAAAGAGAGAAAATGACAACTAAGGGATGAATTCTTTTATATTAAAAAATAAATAATCTAAAATTACTAAAATAAATATATTTAAATTATTATTACATGATAAAACAAAAAAGGAAAAACATAATAAAATTAAAATACAAAATTAAAGGATGAACCAACAAAAATTATCTATCTGGACAAAAGGTTTAAAACAATATACTATTTGCAAAAATTAATCCGTTATTAATACATTTATGAGTTTAGTATTGATATGTTATGGGAAGAGATCCACCTGTGGCGTACTTCTAGGATTCGATTCTTAGGATGTACTGCAATTTAAGAGAGGGGCCACGATAGTGAGATGCTGTCCTAGTCCTCCCCAGGAGTAGTTGAGATGTACGTAAACTAGACCGGTACACCTGAGTTACAAAAAAAAAAAAAAAATCTTCTGGGCCAATTTTTATTTTTTTTAAAATTTCAAATTTGGCAATATTCAAGTGAACTCGAGAGTTTAGTATTTGTATCTTCTAGTCATTAGCCGACTTTTATCTTTTAAATTTTCATAGTCTTCTAAAAAGATATTTAATCTCTCACTCTTTCGATAGTTATTAGGATTAGTCCCCATATTCAGTTCTTGGCCTTTAGATAAAGAGAAAGAGATTTACACAGATATGTCTAATAAACCATCTACATGGACAAATCTTTCATGGAAAGTCAGGCTTCCTATTTACATTATTACCTTGGCCGCAAAATTTTCCCACCGCTCAGACGGTACCGTCAACCGGCGTCTGACGAACCTCTTCGATATCAAAGCTCCACCTTCGAGTGAACCATTCAACCGCGTCAAGACTTTCGATATCATTGTCCATCAGTCTTGCAACCTCTGGTTCCGACTCTACATTCCCATAGTAGACGACGGATATGATGATGTCAGCATGCCTGTTATCGTTTACTTCCACGGCAGAGGATTTGCTTGGATGTCCGCCAATTCAGTCGGAGCCCATAGCCTCTGTCGAAGATTTTCGAGAGAGCTTACGATTGTTATCATCTCAGTCAATTACAGGAACTTGCCTGAGTACAAGTATCCATGTCAACTGGAAGATGGTTTTGACGTGCTGAAATTCATCGAAAACAACACAGAATTTGAAGGGTTTCCTGTTGGATTTTTGTGGGAGAATTTGAAGGGTTTCCTATTGGATTTTTGTGGGGCTTACATTAAATCGTTGCTATGATTTTATTAAAAAACGGGCTAATGTTATAGTCATTGAGTAAAGTGGACCCAATTATGTGATCTAAAGAAAATTGGGCTTAACGTCT
>JAVXUL010000016.1:9589011-9609113 GCA_035590515.1 Trichilia minutiflora | reverse complement strand
ATATTAGCGAAGATATTTTTATTATATTGAATTATTTTACAAAAGATTTTTATTGAACTCTCTCACCTTATTGAAGTTTGCTATTATTTTCTTATTACATGTCTCTCAAATCAAGCCATATTTTGCAAATGATCCCTCTTACACCACATCCGGAGACTACAAGAACCTCCCCAAAATTTTATTATAACGACTGATGAGAACTCAGACAGCACACCAAAATAAAAAAATTCATAAAATTAATTTTTTATTTAATTAGGAATATTATAATTTTTTGGGTCTTTGGTTTAATATACTCTTGGTTCAAGAATTAATCTAAGTATCAGGTCAAAGGTTTTATACTCTTTGTTACCAATTCCTTACTGTTTTGAGGGTGAAGGGTTCTTTTAGATTGATTGAATTTAAGTTTGGGAACAATCTTTGAAACGGAGGTGATCTAGACATTAATTCTTGGTTGTTACCGTATCACACCTTAAAATAACTTTTTTAAAAGTAACCCAATTTTTTTTTAATCTAGCTTACTTACTAACTAAATACTTATATAAATAACACAATTTATCGAAATATGTATTTTATGAAAAGACAAAATACCTTTATATAAAAAAATGATGAAATTGTTCTTAAATTCAAAATACGATGTTTTCTTACTTTCTTTTATGCTAGTGATGGTAACCCATTTAAATTGCCTTGATGCCTACGGAAATATAGTATATCACAGTAACACTATCTTAAAGTCAATCTTGAGACCTAGAATTGATACCTGTTAATTCAAAAAATTTCGGGCGGAATTTAGTCTCGATAGAAATAGAAAATATACGACAATTACTGCTATAACCCTATTCCACCACTGACCACCCTGCAAGTAGGGGGAGGGGGGGCCGGGATGGGGGCGATTTTGTAGAATTATTGAATGTATATGGCAAATACTGAGAACAATGGATCATGTATTGATTTCTGTCTCCAAGGAAATAATTTAATCTCCCATTGAAACAGTGGATGACTGTCGTATTCTTGATGTTGGCCACCACTTTCTGCCGAAGCAATAGTAACCTTATTTTTTGTCATAGTTATATTAAATTTTACGATAACCAATCACATCACAAACATGCATGCACCACAGGTTAAAATTACTATTATTTTAATCAAAGTTATCAATATGAGTTATAAATATAAATATTTATGTTATAAAATGCGATTTTAATACAAACTTGTAGATAAATTTAAGAATAAAAATTTATAAAATAAAAAAATTAATCACATAAAAATACGTTTATCATAGAAACAATTGTTTTATAAGAACTTGTGAGTCATGCATTCATCTGCCTATAATTTTTATTATTTCTTTGATATACACCTTACTTACTCTTTGGAGGTATCATCTTTAACAAGAACAGCCGAACAAATGGTGTAGATCTCAAGACGACGAAAATTACACTGTATATTGAGTCAGACCAACTCTGAATTAACTCTCATATTGGGTTTAGCTTTTGTTTCTTTCTTGTAAGCCGCTGAAAATTTCTTCCATAAATCTCTCGTTTTCTGAAGAGAAAGTTAAACAGAGAAACATGTCTACTACACCATCCACATGGACAAATCTCTCATGGAAAGTCAAACTCGCAATCTTCATACTCAAATTCTGCATGAGACTTTGCCGCCGGTCAGACGGAACCATCAACCGCCGTCTGATGAGTTACTTTGATTTCAAAACCCCACCTTCTAGTAAACCCGTCGATGGCGTGAAAACTTTTGATATTATTGTTGACCGGTCTCGCAACCTCTGGTTTCGACTCTTTGTACCCGTTACAGATGGGAAAAACGACGTCAGCATGCCGATTATTGTTTACTTCCATGGCGGAGGATTTGCCTGGATGTCTGCCGATTCTCTCGGCTGCACTAAGCTTTGTCGAAGATTGTCGAGAGAACTCAACGCTGTTACAATCTCAGTCAATTACAGGAACTCGCCGGAGTATAAGTATCCATGTCAACTTGAAGATGGTTTTGACGTGCTGAAATTTATCGAAAACAACTCGGAATTTGAAGGATTTCCGGCGAATGTTAACCTGAAGAACTGCTTCATCGGTGGAGACAGCGCCGGAGGAAATCTAGCTCATCACGTTGCGCTAAAAGCTTGTAATTCCGAATTTCATAATCTTCATATCACTGGAGTCATAGCAATTCAACCGTTTTTCGGTGGAGAGGAGAGGTCAGAATCTGAAACCAGGCTTGTTGGAGCACCAATGATTAACGTTAACGGCACCGACTGGATGTGGAAGGCGTTTTTGCCAGAAGGGTCAGACAGAAACCACCCGGCAGCTAATATTTTCGGTCCAAAATCCCTTGATATTTCGGAGCTGAATTTTCCAGCGACAATTGTTATTATCGGAGGGTTTGATCCTTTGCAAGATTGGCAAAAGAGATACTACGAAGGATTAAAAAAATCTGGAAAAGAGGCTTATTTGATCGAATATCCAAATGTTTTTCATGCTTTCTATGGATTTTCAGAGTTGCATGAATCCTCTTTGTTTATCCATGAAGTGAGGAATTTCATGCAAAAGCACTCTACAGATAATTGAAGACCTATCTAAATAATGTATGCCTAGTGTTTAGTAAACGCATTTGCTATTTTCGAATCTAGCTATTGCCTACCGAAGATTGCTGGCTACATTACCTAACGTAATTATTATTAAATGTGTATTTATGAATGTTGCACATAAAAACCAAAACGGGCAAATATCATTTTCTTCTTATTTTTTTAAATTAGGCAAATTTAGCAAAGATCCAATCACAATGTTCCTTTCATTAAACAAATATTCTGATTGTTGGATGGAATTTGAAGGAAACCTTTTACATATATTTGTATAGAATCACATACAACCTAATAATTGCTTCACTCCAATGTTTTTTCAGTTAAGATTTTTATTTTGTTTTAAAATAGGTAATTTTACTTTTAAAATATTTACTATCTTCAAAATTAATTCATTTCCCTCTGAATTTTATTGTTTATTATTGAGGAAAGTGTCATCATACTCACCTCCATATATTTTTTTTTAATATGGATAATTTAAAAAATAATTATAATACAAAATAAATTTAATGTAGATACAATTTGTTTTTAAACCTAATTAAATACAGATAAATATAAATATTCACATTTATTTAAAAAAGAATAAATAGATATTGGCTTTATAATAATTATATTATGTATTATATAATTTATATTTTGTAACGTCTTCCGCAAAACATAAAAAAATACACAACAGTTAACAAATACATATACATAGAGCATTACAAAATATAAATTCTTTTACTACTTAAATAGTACATAAACAGAAATCAAATCAAATTAAATTTCTTACCAGTTTCACTATGAATAATATTCTTTATGTTTTTTATTAGAAGGATGATTGATTTTCCTTCATTTATTTGGCAGATTGATTTTGTACAAAATCCTTGGCCTCCTTAATGAACAAAGAATGCTTCTTCAGCTCAGGGGAAAAATAGAAACCATGACATGCGTTCGGATACTCAATCAAATAAAGCTTCTTTTCCAAATTTCATCAAATCCTTGTAGTATCTCTTTTGCCAATCTTGTAAAGGATACCCTCTGACGAAAACAAGCGTTGCTGGAAAGTTTAGGCCGCAAATATCGATTCCATTCGGCCCGAAACGTTTACAACTGGATGGTCCCGATTTGAACCTTCTGGAAGAAATGCTTTCCACATCCAATCTGTACGCTCCATGGAAACTAGCGGAGCTCCGATCAGTCTGGTTTCTGATTCCGTCCGTTCTTCCCCGCCGACAAAACGGTTGAATTGCTATGACTCCACGCAGTTTCAGTTTGAAGAACAGTTTGAAGAAACTGTGGTCATTAGCTAGAACTGCTATGTTATGTGCCTTCTATGTTTGTACTGTCAATGAATTTTAACACGTCGATACCATCCACGTATTGACGGGGACATCCGTGCTCCCGACCAAAACGGCAATTGACGGAGATAACGGTTACAGAAAATCCCGGGCAAGTTTTCGGCAATGATCATCGAACCCTTTTGAATATACAGCCCCGAAAACAAATCCTCTTCCATGAAAGTAGACAATGATCATTTATATATATGAGTAGTGGAGTAATTATAAATTGTATTATTATTTAATTATTATTAAAAATATAAATTAATCTTGTATATATTAATGTGATAATATTCTATTATTATATATTTTATGTGATTTATTTTTTAAATTTTGTAAAATAATTTTTGTTTTCATAAAAATATAAAACCTAAACATATATAACAATAACTCAATACTATTATATTACTTTGTATCAATAAATATGCAATATTATTAGTGTTTTAGTAACGATATTTAATAAATCATTACACAAAAGAGAACCTTAATTAATTGATAGTAAGAACACTCAAAACCTTCTCTTATTAGTATTTTACCTGAAGTGTGAGATGACTTTGAGGTTGAATTGGTGGTTTTAAAGAACTGTATCTATCCATCAATATATATTTTCATGTGGTGCAAATTACACAAGTTAAATACTAAATATAAATTTTTATATAAATTTTAACTCTAAAAATCAATATTAAATAAAAAAAATGGGAGCCAACTTTAAAGATGTAAGAGAGTTAATGTGTAAAAATAAAAAATATACAAGGGTTAAAATTAAAAAAATAATAAAAATAAATTAAAAATTAACAAATTTCCTTATAGCTGCTTCAATAATTTGTGGGAATGGGTTACACTAATCATATAAACTAATAATAGACGTGTATAATGTAAAAATAACTCGTCCAACATGTGATTAGTTGGACGAGAATATCATGTGCTTCCAACATGTGATTAGTTGGACGAGAATGTCAAGTTCTTCCGTCAGATAGAAAATAAAACAAATTTTAAACTTGAAAGGACAAGTAGGTAATACAGAATGGTACTGAACAGTCAAGTAAGTAATACTATATCAATATTTTATGGGTAATGACACTTACCACTTATAATTTCAGCTTGTTACAAATACTCTTCTTCGTTATAATTTCAGCTTTTAACGAATGCCAACTCTCTAAACTTTATAATAATTACAGTCTGATCAATAAACCTTAAATTATAATTTTCAGTTTCTCCTTTAAATTTTAATTAATTAATATTTGATAACACAATATCTATAGAAATTAACTTAGAGATAAATAACTTAATTCTAAAGGTTCAACTCGGAGATTCATCTTTTTAATGGGTCCGAACGAATTCAGCCTATTACGATTCTAGTTGTCGGTTCCAAAATGATAGAACTGGCATACCCCTAAGCTTGAGTTCAGAGCTAGATCGATTTATGTAAATAGTGATACAGATTAATTTGAGCCCAGGCTTTTAAAATTTGGGTCTTTTTGATTCATGGATCGATCCGATTTGATAGACACCTCTACTCGAGAGTCAAGAAATATTTGTTACAAGCTGTAATTAAAGGAATAGTAATTATCATAAGCTAATAAAACTAAAGGGGTATTTATTATTTTGTTGTCAACAAACGAGAATGTTTATAATAATTTTAAATAAATGTAATACATTATGCATTGCTGTCTACAAATGAATGTAATATAAATATGACACAAAGTACAAATACAAAAAATAAAATAAAATAAATGAGAATAATATAAATCATGTGGTAATAATATGATAATGTATTTAGGGGGGAAAGTGGCATTCGTCGCTTATCTGAAGTATTTAAACAAAAATACCCAAAAATTTCATTCAATATACGAAGAAATAATCTGGACCGAAATGCAAACATTCTCATTTTAACTCGTATATACCATAATTTACTTGCAATATTCAAATTGTATAAATTTTTTAACCTCCTTTACGAACGAAGAAAACTCAATCAGCTCAGGAATAAGATAAAAACCATGGACCGCATTCGAATATTCAACCAAATAAGCTTCTTTCCCATATTTCTTCAATCCCTCGTAGTATCTCTTTTGCCAGTCTTTCAAAGGATCAAACCCTCCGACAAAAACAATGGTCGCCGGAAAGTTTACGCCGGAGATATCAACTGCATTAGGCCCGAATACATTCACGGAAGGATGATCCCGGTTCGACCCTTCTGGCAAAAATGCTTTCCAAGCCCAATCAGTACGTTCCGTTGTAACTATGGAAACTCCGTTGAGTATGATTTCTGATTCAGTCCTTTCTTGTCCGCCGAAAAATGGCTGTATTGATATGATTCCCACAAGCTTCAAATTGTAAAATTTATGTTCGTTAGAGAGAACGACCACATTGTGTATCAAGTTGGCGCCGGCGCTATCACCAGCGAGAAAACAGCGTTGGAGATCAGCAGCAGCAGGAAAAAATTTAGTGTTTGAGCTATCGATGAATTTTAGCACGTCAATGCCGTCTTGGTATTGACTTGGGTATCGATGCTCCGGTGCAAGACGGTAGTTGACGGAGATGACAACGGCAGGAAGTTCCCGGGCAAGCCTTCGGCAGTAATTGTCGTAGCCCATAGAATCCGCAGACAATAAAACGAATCCTCCGCCGTGGAAGTAGACAACGACCGGCAACCTGGCTGTTGGTCTTGTATCAACTGGTGTGTAGAGGCGGAACCATAGGTTTCGGGAGAGGTCGACCAGAATATCGAAGGTTTTAACGCCGTTTTTCGGTTTATTAGAAGGCGAACATTTGGTGTCAATGAGGTCAAAAAGACGACGGCTGAACGTCAGGTGGTGGCGGCAAAAGGCGTTAGCGATGAAGGACAAAATGAACATCATGATTCTGATCTTCCATGGAAGTTCTGCTGAAATTTTAGGGTTTTCTGTCATATTCTTTTGAATGAACGAAAAATCGCTGCATCAAAGTTTATGATTTAAAGAACAAGTTGAGAAAGTTAGAGAAAGGAATCATTTGCATTTTATTTACATTAAAAAATAAAATCATTTATTTAAAAAAAATTAATCTAGTCAAGTTCCGTCAATTTACTAAGTAATTCGAATATACATCCAAAAAGTCAAAATCGGTTTAATTTAAATTAGTGATGGAGTTTAGATATCCATTTTTACCTGTAGGACAAAAATTCATAATGAAATAATGTGAAATTTGTAACATAAACGTTAATCTTACAATAAAAGAGGCCATGTTACACGTTATCGGTAATCAAAAAAATTATTTCGGATTAGTGCTGAACAGTAGTCAAGTAAGTAATACTATATCTACATATATTTTATCATTAATATTTATAAATACAAAAGTAATGTAATATTGTTAGGATAGCAAAATCCCCAATAGATTTAGGGCCCCACAAGGATTCACTTAAAATAAAAATAATTAAAATTAATTTATGAAAATGAGAAAAAAAAAAGAAGAAAAAGATTCATATTGGTTGGTTAATTTAGTACTCTTTACCTTTTAAAATTTGATCAAAATAATATTTTAATCGTATGTTTTTTCTTATTCGTTAGTTACTAACGGTTATTAAGATAAAATATATTTTTTTTTAATAATAAAATTATAAATAATAAATATAATGTACTTATTAAATTAAATTTATAAATATAACATATTCATAAATATAATGATTATATTGTTTATTAACACATTATAAATTAAATAAAAATAATTAAAATAATAAATTATTAATAAATAAACATAAATTACATACTAAATAACACAAATAATAATATAACTGTCCATAATTTCAAGTCATCAAAAAATGCCGGATTCTTCTTTCATTGATAATTTGATACCAATAAAGTCTAAATATTTTTTTAACGATAAATTACCAGAAAACGTCTAAAATAGTAGAAAAAATTGGCAGCCACCATGGATCACCACAACAATGACGGCGAGTGGCCATGTCAGATAATGATAGATGTTTGGGACTACTCGTTGCCGTTCTTGTGGCGATCTATGGTGGTCGCCGAACTTTTTCCTAATTTGAATATTTTCTATAATTTATGGTAAAAAGAGTGATACCATCGAATAAATCATAAAATTTGGAATGTTAACAGTATCGATAGAAAATAAATTTATTGTTGTTAGTGGTCAATGATGGTTTATTATACTTGTCAAGCTTTCTATTTATTTAAATTAAAAGTGAAAATAGATATTTTTTTTATTTATTAAGATTAAAATATCTTTTTAACCAAATTTTAGGATCCAAATGTCTTGTATCCTTTTATTTATAATAATATATATATTTATATTATGATATAATTTTCAATAATATTTTTTGTTTGGACGGAAATGCGGAGTGGATGCGTGGATCCTCTATCAGCAGGGTACGTAGCAGATGGCCAGGTGATCCAAACCTGACCATCCCGGGTGACCTACGTCTCAGAAATCCTATCGTCCTAGGCATCCTTCGCCTCAGATATTCTGCTGCCGCGGAAGCTTCGTCGTCTCATGTTCCAGGATGCCAGGGATATCTTTTTCAGGTTTTTTTCTCCCAATCATCAACGACGTACCCCAGTCTAGGTATTCAGCAGTTAAAGCCTCCAGACACTCTCTGTCCCAAGAACCAGACCAACCTCTCAGGAGACATAATCCTCTTGGCACAGATTCAGAAATTACTCAAAGCAGGGATTCCTTCTATATCCAACTTATAGGTGGCATCTGACCAGAGTATCTGTGGACACGTGTCCCCACTATCCAAAAATGGGAATGATCGCTGACAGTAGGTCTAGTATCAAGGTAGCCATCCCATCATAAATGCACACGTTCCATCCTCTGACCATCTTCAGGCGATGTAACGATGTCAGATTTGTAGCATTCAGATGTATCAGCAATGATATTTATGAAATATGATTGTACTCTGTCCCATGACAGACGTCCAATCATTTCTATTCTCCGATTTCTAGTCATTAACAAGGGGGTACTATATAAAGACAATATTTTTTCAACGAGGGGGGATTAGAGATTTTTTAGAGAAAGAGATTTGACAGTAGACACACATTCTGGAACCAAAAACACCTTCTTCTCCTTCAATGCTCACTTTGGTAACCTCTACCTTTGGTTCTTCAAATCTGTCATTTTTGATTTCTTTCTTTCTCATTCATCGGAACCGGCATTACCTTTTTTTGCTATTTTCTGACTTAAGCATCAGAGTTTTTTCGTCGAGAGCCTCACCCGACGTTACTCTAAAGGTGTTATTATTTTACAGGCTTAGGAGGTGAAGCTTCATCAGAAACATCCACATATTTAGCCATTCCTCGTTGGAAAAATTCATCATCCGATGATAGTAACCTCATTGCCCTCACTCCTCACCAATTGAGTTATTCCTCGTTGGCTGTGAGGAGGATCAACGAATAATTCTCGCACTAACAGCTGGCATCGTCTGTGAAAAACAAACAAAAAGTCATTGAAGCACCATTTGATGAAGGAAGGAAGAAGGAAAAGTATTTTCTGAAAGTCTTCTAAACTTAGAAGAAAAAAATTTTGAGATGGCAGAAAGAAGACAAGGAGACGAAGATTCCAACTCCATCAAAAACACTACCCATGGAGGAGAGAGAACCCCCCTGACATGAGAGGGGCCATGGTCAGGAGGCAGATACGCAGACAGACTCTTGGTCAGCAGAGCTGAAGCACTAGAGAGGGAACGCATGGAGGTCAGAAAGCAGATGATCAGGGAACCCGTATCTTTAGGAAAAGGGAAAACGCCATTTGCCCCTGAAGGACAGGAAAGTCAGGCTCCCTGAAGCTACCGTACAGGGAGAGTTCGAGAATTCAAAGAGGTGTGTGATCATGTGCCTGAGCCCAGACTGACAATCAGGTAGAAAGAAAAAGTCAAAGACACTGAAAGATTGAAGGAGCCTCATGCACCTCAAGAGATCAACACCCCCTTCAAAAACTACGAAGGACGTGGACACAGAGAAAACGAAGTGGATGAAAATTACAGAGGGGTGAATCAGTCAGGGATGGAGCCCAGTCTAACCTCTATTGACATGAGAGTCTATCTCAATGAGAAGCATACCCGAAAAAGGGAAGCAGTAGTAGCCGTTAGCAGAAGAGAAATGAAAGAATGTATAAAGAGGATGCTATGTGAAATGGGAGCATACAACGTCCCTACTCAGGGAAAGAACCGAAGAACAGAGAAAGTCCCTACTTCTGGGTTCAAGTCCCCCCTCTCGGAGAAAATCTTATCTTCACTCCTCCCTAAGAAGTTCAAGATGTCTCAACTGCCTCCTTATTTAGGGAAAACCAACCCATCCCTGCACGTTGACCTGTTCAAAAAGATGATGTTAATTCAGGGATTGACAGAGCTGCAAATGTGCTGACCCTTTCTCTTAACTCTAGAAGGGCCAACGAGGCATTGATACAAGAATCTACCGTCGTCTAGCATCAGAAGTTTCAACCAATTGGCTACCCTCTTTGAAAATAAATTAAAAGGGACGGTGGCCACCAGTCAAAACCTAAGCACCTTATTATGAATTCGCCAAGGAGTTGGGGAAACCTTGAAAAGCTTCATGCTAAGGTACCACGATGAAGTAATGGAGTTAGAGACCTACTATCATCTTCTGGCTCTAGAAGGGTTGAAGAAAGGCCTATGATTGAAAAGGACTTGGTATACTGTTCATGGGCATACAGTAGATACACATGAAGCAGTCCGGATGGAACTGCTCGATAAAATTAAGATCGAAGGAGAGATGCTCCTAAGGTTGAAGGAAAGGCCCGAGCAGCCCGAGCCAAGAGGGAATATCCTCAGGATATATGGCAGAAGCAAAAAGGAGATTTTTATGAGAATCTCAAGTATGACAAAGGAAATCAAAGATAGGGAAAGTTTTTATCCTGGTACCCCAGGGATGTAGGCCATCAAAATAACCCCCGAGCAAGAACTCTCCCAGGAGAGTGAAACAAGTGGCTGCCTAAAGATTTACTCCACTGAAAGCTTCTTTGTCTGAGATATACGATTATGCAAAAAATCGAGGGCTCCTAGTACCGCATCCCCAAACCATGAAAGCAAAGGTATCCAAAGGTTGATTTTATAAATTCCACATGGAGTGCGGTCACACTATTAATCAATACGAGGACCTACAGAATCAAATTGAGGTACTAGTCAAAAACAGTTATCTCACAAATTATATTGATTCTCAGTATGTCCTCCCTGAAGATGGACTACATTAGGAGGACGAAGATTACCCAGAGTCAGACCCAGGCATCATGGTTATATCAGTCGGTTCTACCCTGACGAGATTATCAAACAACTTTGATAGGAATTATGTGCGGTATTCACTACCTAGCCATTCCTCAGATGCGCATATGATGAACGTGTGAGCAGATAAGAGGCTGAGGTTGCCATCATCCCTATTATGTTCACTGATGAAGATGAAGTAAGAGTCTATTATCCTCATGACGATGCCTTGGTAGTGGCAATGGGGGTTGCCTCTAAACAGATCAGTAAAATTCTAGTTGATACGGGTAGTTCTGCAGACATAATTTTCAAGGAAATGCTAGACTCTCTGGGTATAGAAGACCTAGAATTGATCTCATCTAATTTTACTTTACACGGATTCGAGGATTCCTACATCACCCCCTTGGGATCAATTCAGTTGCCAGTCATAATGAGGGAAAGGCCTTATCAAAAGACTATCATGGTGTATTTCCAAGTAGTCGACTTAAAAATTCCTTACTCCACCATTCTGGGAAGACTCTTCCTCAGGAACACTAAAGCAGTGGAAAGCATCCACTACTTGAAGTTGAAGTTTAAAGCTGGAGAAGGGATTGGCATTATAAGTGGTAATCAAAGGGAAGCAAGGTCTATTTCACCACCTCCTCAAAATAAGCTTATTGCATCCACAAAAGACCGTTGAAAGCTTTCCCTGAACAGACCGTAAATTCTACCAGTGAAGGAACGGGATCAGGAGTACAACCTGAAGCCTCTATCAGTGGTTAGGTCAGAAAGAACGAGGAGTAGCCAGTCCCTAGACTAGACTCGAAGAGACCCTGACAGGTATAATGCTAGATGAACAACACTTTGAGAGGATTATCAGAATTGGTACCCAGCTAAATCTTGAACAGAGGCAAAATATGATAGAAACCCTAAGGCAGAATACAGATGTGTTTGCCTAGAGTCATACGAACCTGTTAGGTATTGACGAAGGGGTTATAATCCATCAGCTGGTGGCTAGCTCTTCGCACATGCCAGTACGAAAAAAGAGGAGGGTCTTCAACACTGAAAGAAAAAAAGTCATCAGGGCAGAAGTAAACAAGCTGCTCAAGATGAGTTTCATCAGGGAAGCCAAATATTCGAATTGGTTGACGAACGTTATCCTAGTCAAGAAAGCCAATGAAAGTTGGAGGATGTGTGTTGACTTCATCGACCTGAATAAGGCATGTCCAAATGATAGTTTTTCCCTATCCCGAATTGGTCACCTGGTTGACTCCACGACAGGGCATGAACTGTTGAGCTTCATAGATGCCTTCTTAGGGTACAATCAAATACCATTGCATCCTTCAGATTAAGAAAAGATGGGCTTCATTACTAATCAGGGATTGTACTGCTATGAGGTCATGCCTTTCAATTTGAAGAACGCCGAAACCACCTTTCAAAGATTAGTGAATAAAATCTTCAAGCCGCTGATAAGACAATCCATAAAGTTTGCATGAATGATATGATTTCAAAATCCACTAAAGCCGTAGATCACCCCTTTCACCTGGAGCAAACTTTCTCCCTTCTCAGGAAATATCAACTGAAACTAAACCCTAAGAAGTGTGCCTTCAGGGTTAGGTTAAGGAAGTTCCTGGGCTTCATGATCAGTGAAAGGGGTATCGAAGTCAACCCTCAAAAGATACGGGTTATTATGGACTTGAAGAATCTCAGTACACTGAAGGAGCTGCAAAGTTTGACGAGAAGGTTAACAGCTTTGAGTCGTTTTATATTTTGGTTCACTGACAAGTGTTATCCTTTTTTCAGGGTCGTACGAAAAGGCAAGGGCTTGACATGGGATAAGGAATGTGAAAAGTCATTCAAACAGCACAAGAATTATTTGGCTTCTGCCCTGCAGTTAGTCAGCCCTTCGCCAAAGAAAATACTTTATCTCTACCTTATTATCAGTGAACATGCGATCAGCTCGGTTTCAGTAAAGAAAGATTCCCAGAGAATTTTAAGACCTATATACTACACTAGCAAAGCCCTGATAGATGCTGAGAAGCGATACTCGATGTTAGAAAAATTATCTCTGGCACTTGTTATAACGGCTAAAAAATTACAACCATACTTTCAGGCCCATCCTATAGTGGTGCTAACCAGTTAGCTGCTCTATCAAATTCTTCACCAACCCAACCTATCAGAAAGATTGTTTAAATGGACAATAGAGCTCAATGAGTTCGACATCAAATTCTAACCTCGGAAGGCTATCAAAAGGTAAGCCCTTGTGGACTTCGTAGCTGAGCAAATAGAGCTGAGACACTGGCCATGTCATAACCCGTCAATAAACCCGACAAGATGAATGTGGATCACGCTGACCCCAAAAAGTCCTTTACTTGGCATCTATAGATCCATGGGTCAGCTAGCCAAAGTGAGGGAGGAGCAGGTGTCATATTGATCAGTTCCGAGAAAGAGGAAGTTAGGTATACTTTAAGATTCCTTTTTCCTGTAACTAACAATAAAGCAGAGAATGAAGTTTTATTGGCAGAATTAAGAACAACGCAAGAAATTGGGATTCACATACTCACCACCAATAGTGATTCACAACTCTTGCTGAATCACTTGAATAGAGCATATCAAGTTCTAGAGGAAAGCATGAAGGCTTATCTTTCGGAGGCACGAGTTTAATTAACAAGTTTGAGAAGGTGGAGATACGAAAAATTCCCTGATTCGAGAATCTCCTAACTGATGCCTTATTAAAGCTCGCCTCATCCCTTGCAAAGAGCATTCCCCGAATGATCCCCGTGGAAACCCTGGGTTGAAAGAGCACCTCTTCACCTGAGAGCAACATCGTTTGATCGACTAAGGAAGAATTTGTTGTATGGATGGACCTGATCCTGAAGTACATTAATGAAGGTATTTTGTCACTTGATAAAAACAAAGCTCTCAGGGTTTGTCGAAAAGTTATCAGGTTCACTATAATAGAAGATACCTTGTACAAAATGGGAGTTAGCACCCCTTACTTAAGGTGCTTGGGATCTCAAGAAGCAGAGAGAGTACTAGACGAAATGCACCAGGGAACCTATAAAAATCATAGTGGTAGTCAAAGCCTGGTGCATCAAGTGCTCAGACAAGGATATTACTGGTTAACCACGAACTCATACAATGGTATCATGCCTGTCAGATACATGCTGACGTTCTTCGACAACCCCCAGAAAACCTGAACATCCTATTGAGTTCTTGGCCGTTTGCATTGGCCCTTTCTGACTGCCAGAGCTCAAGCAAACTACACTATTATGGCTATCAACTACTTCATCATGTGAGTAAAAGCGGAACCTTTGTTCAAAATCATTGAGAAGAACACTATTGCTTTCATTCGAAAGAATATCCTCTATCGATATGGCATCCTCAACATCTTGATTACAGACAATAGAAAGCAATTCGATAATAGAGGATTGGAGGTATTCTGTCAAGACTGGAATATTGATCTAAGGTTAGCATCCCCGGCTCACCCGAAAGCCAATGGTCAAGTTGAGGCAGTTAACAATAACATCAAAAAGCTGTTCAAAAAGAGGTCGGGTAAAAGAAAGAGAGCCTGGGTAGATGAAATCCCCAAAATTTTGTGGGCCTATCAGACAACTGCAAAGGTAGCCATAAAGGAGACCCCCTACTTTCTAGCTTGCGAATTTGAAGCAGTGATTCCAGTCGAAATGGACATCTTGACTTTTTACACTTCACATTTCAATGAGGAAGAGAATCAGTAAGTCATGCATCTTGAATTGGACTTATGAGAGGAGGTCAGAGATCGCACTTTAATCAGGATAACTGCTCATTAACAAAATATATCCAGGTCCTACAACTGAAAGGTCTGACCCCACTCCTTCAGGGAAGGTGACCTTATCCTCAGAAGGATCAATATCAATATCCAAATAGCATCGGAGGGATCCCTGAGCGCTATTTGGGAAGGACCGTATCAGATAGTTCATGCAGTCAGGCCAAGAATATACAAGCTGACCCGATTTGATGACAGCATCCTGAGTAAAATTTGGCATGCAAAGATGCTAATGAAATACTACCCTTAAGAGAACTTCCCCTCAGGTTGACCCATTTGTAAGTTCGTCATGTTTTTTATACTATTCTTTCCTATGAATAAAGGATAAAATATTCGAGACTTCTTTTTAACATCTCTCAGAATTTTTTCTGCCTTAAAATTTATCTTAGTGTTAAGGTTGGCAAGGATCCTTAAGATTCCTTAACACTTAGTCATTATTAAAAATTATGTCTGTTTCAGGTGCTGTAAGCCCTTAGACCCGGATTAGATATCATATACGTCTAAGACCTGGTTTGCATTAAGACGTGGTAAATCCTGACTAGGCCAGGTACTCTAAGATTAAGGTTGGTTGTGAGCCCTAAAATCCCTTAACACTTAGTTATTTCTAAAATCCTATTCGACTCAGGTGCCATAAGCCCTTAAGTCTGGATTAGACATCCTATACGTCTAAGACCTAATTCGTGTTAAGGCGTTATAAACCTTGATCAGGCTAGGTCCTCTAAGGCTAAAGTTGACTATGAGCATTAAAATCCCTTAAAACGTAGTTATTTTTAAAATTTTTGTTGGGCTAGGTCCATTAAAATCCTATCCTTCCCAGGTGCTGTAAGCCTTTAAGCTCGGATCAGGCATCCTATGCGTCTAAAACCTAATTCGTGTTAGGACATGATAAACCCTGATCGGACTAGGTCCTCTAAGGTTAAGGTTGGCTGTAAGCCCTAAAATCCCTTAACATTTAGTCATTTTCAAAAATCCTATTGGTTCTAGGTACTATAAGTCCTTGGCTACATCAGGTATCCTTGATGATTAAGACTTGGTCGAGTGAGGCATGATAAATCCTGATCAAATTTGGTCCCAAGACTTGAAGATCTTTGAAGATCTCCTGACCCCAGTCAGATTGTTCCCTAAGTTTGGAGTGAAGTCAAGTGTGAAGTTCGTACCCAGGAGGATTTTTAACCTTGAGAAGTTCATGGCCATCCCTATAACACGGTTAGTGATTACATTCAGTTGATTTATTTTCAAGTCAAAAATCAGAAATTTATTCAAAATTTTAGTAACTTAGAGAGGGGATGGGACATGCAAAGAAAAGAATGGAAGAAAAGTTATCTTCTATCAATTAAAGAAAAGATAATACATGTATTCGTTACGTATACAAAAAGGAATTACAATGGGGTCAAAGCTTAACAAAACTCTACAAGAAATTTTTTAAGTCCTAAGGAGTATGTTGCAGAGTTCTTCCTTGTCATTCAGAAAGCTCCACCACCTAGTCTTCGACTCGGGGTGCGGTAGGGACGTCTCCATCTGTTTGGTCTTGGATGGGGAAAGGGGCATCTTCTTTTATTTTTTCCTGGAAATGGGGTGCCTCTCTTGATTTGTCAATTGGCACCTGAGGAGATCGTGGCTCAATACCCTCGATGGCTACTTTCGAAGGGCCTTCCTTTGTAGAGGTAGAGTGATCTTCATCTATTGGCCCTCCTTCATCAGCAGCCATGATTGTTTCCTGGGCAGGAGTCTCAGGGAGCTCTTCTGCGATCAGTTTTTTAGATGTCCCGGGGATATCGTGACCCAGTTGATCAAATAACTAGCGCAGGTCCAGGTCTGGGTACTATTGGAGAAAGAGACGAGTGGTTAAATCAACGCCGTCATCGACTCCTTGATCATACCGGACCTAAAGTTGAGCATGTATAACCCATAATTTCTAAGACTGCTCATCAAGACAGTGCTACAGTGTCTGGTTCTCCTCTTCTAGAAACCTGTACTTTTCTCGAAGGGCATTCACCCTTTCTTCGAACCCCTTATAGTGCGAGAGGAGAGTGGAATGATGCTCCTTCAGTTGGTCATCTTCATCTTTCAAAACCTAATATAAGTCATACAACTTGTTGTACTGACCCTGAGCCTGCTGCCTGGCCCTCTCAATACCTTCCTTTTTCGTTTTCAGTGCCTAGATCAGGGTCTCAATTGTAGACAGCCTTTCTTTGGTAGCTTTCTTCTCCTTAACCCATTGGGATTTCTCCTAGAGTAACTGGGACTTCTCTTCTTTTAAGCTTGGCCATCAGCTCTTCTCTTTCTCTGGTTAGGCTCTTTCGAGTGGTTAAGATCGCTCCCTGGGCCCTTTTTTCTAACATTTTTACTGCATCGAAGGCTTTTCGTTAGATAGTTATGGAATTCTTGAAGTCTTCTGTAAACATATCCAAAATGAAGACACTCTACATCATCAAAATGAAAGGCTAGTCAGTCATCTATTCAAGTATTCGTTAAATATTACCTGGTTTTAAAGCAAGGATAACACACCTGATGAGCATGAATGCTCATGTAATCAAGCGATTCATCGAGAGATAAGTTTCCCATCTCCCTGCCTTTTCTAGGAGAAACTATCTCCTGGCCATAGTTCATGGGTAGAAGAAGATGCCTAAAAGCGTCCCTCTTCTTCTCAAGGAGATCTTCCATCATAACTGCTTCAAGATCTCCCACTGTCTCTGTATCCCAGTGAAAGGGATCCTCGATCTCAAAAAGGGACAGATCCTCTTGTCCTCGCCTTAGGTCTTCTTTCACCCCTGGGCCTGAACCCTTGTCACCCATAATCCTTTTGGGGTCAGACTGTCGTTGTAGGTCCTGACTCGTGAAAGCTTGTGTTTCCTATCCCAGGCCCTGGGTGGTCAATATGCCTTTCTCATGAACCTGGACTCCCTTTGACTGGTGGCCAACTTGGCGAGGCAGGATGTCAGCTTTCCATTTCTTCCTCGCCTCACTTGTGTTCTCATACAGGGGCCTCTTCCCTTTATCCTTTGCCTGAGCAAAGTCATCCTTTAGGGTATACTTCCTTGTTTCCTCCCTAGGTGGCTCTTTGAAGGAAACTCCTTTCTCCTTAGGGCGCACCATATTCTTGCCCCCCTTCTTAGGGGTTCTTTTTTGATTCCCTTTATAGGTCCCTATCCTTTTTCCCCTAGAGCCTTTGGTTAGGGGACAGTTGGTTCAATGGGCTTCGATCTCCCTTTAAAGAGCAGCCTCTTCAAAATATCGATTGCCCTCTGCTTCCTGTCAGTCGGGGTCTCTCTGGTCCCTGCAACTGCATAATATGAAAAACTTGGTAAAGACAAAAGTGAGCCAACCAAGGGAAAGATAAAGCTGACTCAGGGACTTTCTCACCTTTGTTAAGGTACATCCTGGCCTTGGTAAGCTCGCTCCTGGAAGGCGCTTTGGATACCAATCCAAACTTCACCTAGGAATTCAGGCTTAGAAGATGTCGGACGTCTATCAGGGGCACTGATTCTACTTTGCTGGCCACGCTAGTTGAAATTTTTGGCTGCTCTCTTTCCATATCTACACAAAAAAAGGTCAATGGGAAGAGTTCAAAGACGAAAATTATTCATTTTAAGTATCTCTTGTTATACCTGGCTCCTAGAAGGAAGTAGGGATGGCACCATGGGGGGACTCAACCCAATTTTTGCTAATCACGAACCAGTGGTCCTTCCAGTCTTTATTGCAGGAAAGAGTCCCTTTGATCTTCAACTGGTACCCTGGACAGATTTGCAGGTAGTACCATCCCAGGTATTGAATAGTATTTTTCTTGAGGGTGTAAAAGTATAGCACCTCATCCGGGGTAGGGGCAGGAGCTCCGACATCAGCCTTCAGCACGAGTAGACTCCTTAGAACCCTCCAGCTGCTCAGGGTCAGTTGGTAGGGGGGATCCCGAAGGCCTCAAATATCTTGGCAAAGTATCGTTAAAGGGAAAACCTTAGCTCTAGTAGTAGATGCTCCTCATTGGAGGCCACTTCTTCCGGTCCAAGGGCATTTGGGATCTCTTTAGCCTTGAGAATCCTAAGCTTTATGCTCCCAAGAATATTATAGAGCTGACGATAAGTCTGAACATCCGCCTCAATAATAATGAAGGAGAACTAGTCTGTTTTGTTTGGACCCCTGGCCCGTGCTTGCCTCATGGCATGTCTTTCATCTTCCCCTTTCTCTTGACTAGGGGTAGTTGCGTGAGTATATTCCTTCCAGCGAGTAGCATACCTCGAATCTCTTTTATTGGCCATTTCCTATGAAAATTCACAAACACCTACAAAAGCACAAAAACAAACTGAAAGCAAGAAAGGCAAAAAGAAGAAAAGGCAGAAATGAAACTAGAAAGCAGAGGATAGTGAAAGGGAAAGCACCAGAGCGAAGAACAAAAAGCAAGAAGAAGTCAGAAGTGTGAAAATGACGGGTAAGGAGGGTATTTATAGTTGAAGAGGGCTGATCGTTACCGTTAATCTAAATGGTCAGGGGGGAGCCATGTGTCTAAGCCCCATAAATGCTTCCTACGGCTCGAGGAATGATCATACCTTCAACCACCAGGGTTTTGATATGCGACTCATCCTTATCCTAGTGTTTAAGTCTTCTCGAAATACGAAGAGTTGTTAGCTCAGTAACAGCTGTTGATAGAGACGTGACTTTTGAGGAACTGCAGTTAATGAAGACAAATGTAGAAACCCCTAAGGGGACACATAATCTCGATCACCTGAGCTGGCCAATCTCCCTGAGATAGATCATCTTAACCATGATTTTCTGATGCGAGCTTTACAAGTCTCACACCAGAAACTGGGGGAATGGATATTTAGGAAAAAATACGGAGTCGACATGTGGATCCTCCATCAGCACGGTATGTAGCAGGTGGCTAGGTGTCCTACGCCTGGCCAACCCGGGTGGCCTACATCTCAGAAATCCTATCATCCCAGGCATCCTTCGCCCTAGGTATTCTGTCACCCTGGGAGCTTCGTCGTCTCAGGTTCCAGGGTTCTAAGGACTTCTTTCTCAGGTTTTTTCCTCTCAGTCATCAACGACATACCTTAGCCCGGGTATCCATGATGTCTTTAATGTATTTTTGATGATACAAATGTTGACTTAATTTTTGATAAATTAATTTTTGTGTTGAATTAATTTTTGGTGATTAATCATATGTTTTTGATAATGCCAAAATAATTATATTGAAATTATGCTTCATGT
>JAVXUL010000016.1:9572883-9587185 GCA_035590515.1 Trichilia minutiflora | reverse complement strand
ATTATTATTATTATTGTTTATAGGTATGTCTTATTATTAGCCAACTGTTCAAGTTGGATTGATTATCACTCACTTTATTCTCTCACTTTTGAGGTTAATTAATTTGAAAGCATCCGATGCTTAGAAAATATACTAGGTTTATTTGGCATATATTTTTACGGATGATATATTCTAAGATTCTTTTTTGATGTATTTTTCCTTTCCCATGTTTGGGTAATCGCTAGTGGAAAGAAAAAAGAAGAGAACATTATATAAAGTTGTATGATCAATTAATTTTTATTTTTTTAACTGAAATAAGGTCTAAACAAGCTTTTCAATAGGAAGGACAAGTCGAACAATAGTTTTAATTAATTTTAAACTATGGGCTATTTTAGATATAATTCAATTAAATTTATCACATACAAAACAAAAGAATTTGTGTATGTCATAAAAAATAATTAAAAGTTTAAATATTAAAAAAGACTGAATGTTATTAAAAATTGTTATTATCAAATACATTTTATAACATTATTTTAAAAATTAAATAAAAATAACCTGTGCTTAATATACTCATAATATAATTTATGAAAAATGTGAGGAGAGTATGCCATAAAATATAAATTAATAAACAATATGATAGAAAGAAGTATGTTTTCTATTTGGTTTTAGCAACATTAGTATCTAATTCTGAAGAGTCTAATAAGGACAAACAGGGGCGGAGCCAGCATTAAAACGAGGGGGCCATGGCCACCCCCAACCTCCAAAATTTTAAAATTCTTAAAATTTTATATTAATAAATAAAATATTTCTTTTAGATTCTCTTTAAAATAAAAAAATTCTATTTTGACCTCATTAATTTAAATTTCTTACTCCGCTTACGAGAATAAACTATTTTTATTAAAGAACAACACAAAATTTTGTTTTTTTCCTATTTAAGGTTATTATCATGCCAATAAAATAATATTTTTTATTTGATTAATATTTATATAATTAAATATCAACAATTCATGTCACACTTAAAATCTCATTGTCAATCAATATTATCGTTATCAATGTGCTAGCTCTTATAACACTCAAAGCTAATAATATTTTCGAAGTTGGGTATTTTTCCAATCTTAAAATTATTATATTCAATTTATTTTAATAAATTCTTTAATACCTTCCTAACATATTTCATAATCAAATGTTTTGAATTTTAAATGATAAAAATTAATATTATTAAATTTAATGTAAAAGTAAAATGCATATGGATTCTCTTTATGTATAGGTGTATTCAAAAAGAGCTTATGGGTTTAAGTGGAGAATAATTGAAAGAATATGGATGTTTAGAGTAATTTATATGCTAGATTGCAAAAGGAATTTGAATGAATGAGAGAAAGAGAACAAATGCCACCCAATCTTACATCCATTTTTATTCATTTATTTAATTAATAAAAGTTATCACAAATTAGGAACTTTTTTTATTTTTTAATTCTATTTTCACAACCTTATAAAAGCTTGGCTTGTTTACATCCAACTTGGTTTCAAAAGAGCTAGTGCTTGAAACCATACCTCTCTTGTTTCTTTCAAACCTTTGTATATCCTTCCCATGAAGATTTTCTAGGAAAACATTTTTCCTAGAAAATATCAACTTTTAAATTTTTAGTCTTAAAAGATTCTATATTCCTCCTCTTTTTTTTTCTTTTTTTTTTCTATATATATCTTCAACAGGAATATTTTCATTCAAGGTTCCTCTATGCCAATTCAAAGATCTTCAAACACTCAAAAAATTCTATAAGTTTTTCCATCTCTTTTAGAAACTTGAGCATAAAAGTCTTTTGGGTGTTTCAAGTACTTCTGTTGAAAGTGCTGCTTCTATCAATCAAAAGAGGCGCAGAAGCAGTAGCAGTCTGAGAAATGGCTGGAAATGAATGGATAAATGGTTACTTGGAAGCAATTTTGGACGTGGGAAGCAGCACAAGAAAAAATATTGATGGGAGATTGAAGCTTTCCAAATTCGAAGAAAGCAAGCAAAAGGACGGGGGGAAGTTGTTTAGTCCCACAAAGTACTTTGTGGAAGAAGTTATTAATAGCTTTGATGAATCTGACCTCCATAGGACATGGGTCAAGGTTAGTAATTGATTAAATCTATCTCACTTATTATTATTATTATTATTATTATTAAATTTTAGGTAAAAATTTGTATGCATTATTTGTAAAGTACGGGTGATGTAATACAAAAATTATATATATATATATATAATATCCCCTCTATTTTTGTGGCACTATTTTCAAGTCCAATATTGGTTCTTTTTATTAGGACCCATGACAACAATTGGTCCATAATGGCCCACATGATATCAATTTATTTTCTCTTTTTCCTTTTTATTTCTTTTTTTTTTAGTAAAAATATTTTTATTTTTATAAAATGAAACTAGTTTACAATTACCACGGATTATTACTGAAGGGAACTAATTTAATTGTTGTATGATATAATAAAAAAATTTAGCATAAAATGAGTTTTTTTTTCTCTCTAAATTAGTTATTAGGTATTAATTAGTTTTTTTAAAAAAGAAAAGAGGGTGTTTAAAAATCACAGGAGAATCTTGTGATATTGGAGGGATTTGGTTTGTTTGTTTGGTTTGCAGGTGATAGCAACAAGGAATACTCGTGAACGCAGTAATAGGCTTGAGAATATGTGCTGGAGGATTTGGCATTTGGCAAGAAAAAAGAAACAAGTAAAGAAAAACTTTGAACTCGTTTCTCCATTCTTTATCACAACAAGATTATATTATATTATATTATATTATATTCTTTTCTTTTATATTATATTATCCAAAACTTACTTCAAATTAACAATTATTAAAAATTAATATTAACAATTTTTTATTTAAATTTTTTTTACAAATATAATAAAAATACTATAATCTCTAACGAAATCTTTGTATTTCATTCAAATATAAAGATTCATATTTTATTTGATGTGATATTAATTTACTTAAATATTAGTATAAATTCATTCATATAAATTGATGATATAAGCTAAATAATTTACTTAAGTATTAGTATTATGTTTATAAATTCATTCATATATATAAATTGATATAAGCTAATATTTGTCAATCACCCAATTTTTTACATTATCTAATAATCCCATAAATATTGTGCAAAATTAAATATTGACTTGTACTTAAGTTATTGATCATTTTATTCCATAATAATGATAATTAAAAGTTACTTCATCAACAAATATTTTTAATATATACAACAATGATTGCAACCAAGCATAGAGATAGATACGCTTATGGGAATTTAATTTTTTGGTTGGTTTGATTTTCTGTTTTCAGATTGCATGGGAGGATGCTCAAAGGCTTGCAAAACGTCGTCTTGAGCGTGAGCAAGGCAGAAATGATGCAGCCGACGATCTTTCAGAGTTGTCGGAAGGGGAGAAAGAGAAGGGGGATTCTGGAAACCTAAAGGAAATAACAAGAATCAATTCAGATATGAAAATTTGGTCGGAGGATGAAAAGGAAAACAGGAACCTTTACATTGTATTGATAAGGTAAATACACTACACAAGATTCTCTGTGTGTGTGTGTGTATTCTTAAATAAAGATATCGAGAATTTAATAAAAATAATGTTAATAATATAAATTTTTTTTTATAAATTGATATGAGGTGATAATATTGATTAATAAAAATATAAAATTAATATAATTAATAATAATAAATAACATATATCTACTAAAAACTAATATTATATATCATACTTTATCAGTTTGTATACATAAGTTTATACAAAAAATTTATATACCTAACATTATTATTTAATTAATAATATAAAAAAGGTCAAATCAATCCACTGTAATTAAATAAATAATTATTTTTTTTCTTATCTTTCGATATAATATCTCGATACCTTTACTTTTTATAAAAGTAAAAAACACTCTATTTAAGTCAAAAAAATCTTCTTTTAGAAAAGAATTTTAAGTAATTTTAGAAAAAGTAGTGGGGATGACAATTAAAACCCATGCCCATGCATGACTAGAAGGGATCTCCAAAAAATTTTATTTATTTATTTTTATTTATAAAGTTACTATTATATTCTAATAAATTATTATTTAATCCCTCATATATTATGAGGTAGCTCCCAGTTGGAGAATATCCAAATATTAGGTCAAAAAATAAAAAAAAATAATTACCTCAATTAATATTCGATTAATCAAGTTTGATACTTCAATTGATCAAACAGAGACATCTTTACCCGATAATGAAAATATATATTTTATTGATAATATTATTTCAACTCTTATTTTAATGTTATAATTTTCAAGTTAAATAGAATCCAAAAATTATCAAAATTATTGTAATTATGAAAAACTTAAAAATTACTCAAAAGAAAAAAAAAATAGAAAAACGTTAGAGTATAAATTACTATATTGCAATTCAACCAAGTGTATTATGATGAACATTTATTTTATTTATACAATAAAAAATAAATTTAGAAAGGAAAAAAAAGTTTCCTTTAATTATATTAATTAATTTTAAAGATTTTTATATGTAATTTATTGATTGATTTGATTGATTGATTCCCTGTAGTATGCACGGGTTGGTGCGTGGAGAAAATATGGAACTTGGAAGAGATTCTGATACTGGCGGTCAGGTATTTTGAATATATACACTCGAACAAAAATTAGATTTGATAATAAAAAAATAAAATTCAGGATTAATATATTTTAATTTTACTTTTAAATTATAAAAAAATATAATAATTCGAGATGTACCTTTAATATAGCATAATTATATTTTTCTAGTTTAATATTTTTGTACATTTTGATGCAATTTTCAGGTTAAATATGTTGTCGAACTGGCTCGTGCTTTAGCCAACACAAAGGGAGTCTATCGAGTGGATCTTTTGACGAGACAAATTGCCTCACCAGAGGTAGACTTTAGTTATGGGGAACCTATTGAGATGTTGTCTTGTCCACCGGACGGCAGCGGTAGCTGCGGTGCATACATTATCCGCATCCCATGCGGAGCTCGCGATAAGTAATTATGACTTATTTATTTACACAAACATTATCTATCGAATAATGATCTTCCTATAATATGAACCTCCATATTAACCGAAATGTTTTGTGGTATAGATACATTCCAAAGGAATCACTTTGGCCTCATGTTCATGAATTTGTTGATGGTGCACTAAACCACATTGTGAGTATGGCAAGGGCACTAGGTGAACAAGTGAATGGGGGGTGGTCAACGTGGCCATATGTGATTCATGGACACTATGCAGATGCTGGTGAGGTAGCGGCACACTTATCCGGGGCATTGAATGTTCCATTGGTGCTGACAGGGCACTCGTTGGGGCGGAACAAGTTTGAACAATTGCTGAAACAAGGCAGGCTTCCTAAGGACATAAATGCAACATACAAGATAATGAGGAGGATTGAAGCTGAGGAGTTGGGGCTGGATGCTGCTGAAATGGTGGTGACTAGCACAAGGCAGGAGATAGAAGAACAATGGGGATTGTATGATGGATTTGATCTCAAGCTGGAGAGGAAACTTAGGGTTAGAAGACAGCGTGGAGTGAGCTGCTTCGGAAGATACATGCCAAGGATGGTGGTATGATCAAATACCCAACCTTTTGAGTTTCTACAGCAACAAGACACTATCTATTATATTAGTCTTACTCATAATTTAACAACAGGGCAGAAAGTAGTATGCTGTAGAGGAAATGTACATTGTAAATCTAGTATTTGGCAGAAATTCAAAGCATAGTATGCAAGCTCACATATTATTCATTTAATCAGGTTATACCACCGGGAATGGACTTCAGCTACGTTACAACGCAAGACACATTGGAAGGTGATGGTGATCTCAAGTCGTTGATTGGAACTGATAGAACTCAAACCAAAAGGAATATCCCTCCAATATGGTCTGAGGTCAAGCATCTTTCTCTTCAACAAAATAAAATCCGTTTCTCCAATCAAAAAATAGCTGTAATGTAATCTTATCTATTCTTTAATCTGACTTTGATTTGCAGATAATGCGATTTTTCACAAATCCTCACAAGCCAACCATACTTGCATTGTCCCGTCCTGATCCCAAGAAAAATGTCACCACATTGCTCAAGGCTTTTGGGGAGTGCCAGCCTCTCCGGGAACTAGCCAACATGGTGAATATTAAGTTTCAGTTCAATGTCTATTATTCAAAAATGGCTTCAACAGAATTGTTAAACCTAAATTAAATGCTTGTTATTGCAGACACTAATACTGGGAAACAGAGATGACATTGAAGAGATGTCTAATAGCAGTTCAGTTGTTCTTACGACAGTACTCAAGCTCATTGACAAGTATGACTTGTATGGTCAGGTGGCTTATCCTAAGCATCATAAGCAAGCAGATGTTCCTAAAATTTATCGCCTGGCTGCAAAAACGAAGGTATGTTGTATCTACTAACTGAACCTGACCTTCCCCTACCTGGGGTACATCACAAACGATAACCAAATATATAAGAAAGCACAACTCTAAGCCAACAACTTACCTTAGGATCACCATCCTTTTGCTCAATCCACCTATAAAATGTTGTACGATTATTCTACCTACAAGACGCCAGTATAGATTACAGTCCAGAAGTTAGACAAAAGACACGCACTACCTTGTCTTAGACAAAAGACAAGCATTAACTTCTCTTCTTCATTGCAACATTAAATCTGCTAATCGTAATACTTCTATGGCGGTTTTGTCTCTTGAAGGGAGTTTTCATCAATCCGGCCCTTGTGGAGCCATTTGGTCTCACGCTTATTGAGGTAAGACTGTTTTATTCTCAAAATCTTAAATACATTGCCTGAATCCTTATGTTACGCAATGTTAGGAATTATTCTAGAAGAATATTTCCCAAAAATGGCATTTCTATAGGACCATATCCAGCATTTATGCTTAAACTATAAACAATTTCTTATATTCTAAATTCTGTTCCAATGCACATCTACGCAGGCAGCTGCCTACGGTTTACCAGTTGTCGCTACAAAAAATGGTGGACCTGTCGATATTTTGAAGGTTATGAAATCTCACCCTGCAAAAATCATGCCTTGGCTGAAAATAATTGAGAAATGAGTTAATTCTTTCACAATCCTGACAGAAATATCTGAAATTTCAGTAGAAGTTAGCACAATGACGAAGTACTTAGAAGTTATACACATATCTGCCTTGCATTGCACTAAAAATCTTAAACATCTCGCATACGTATGCAATCTCCACACTTGAATTGCAAATACTATATTTCACCATACTAATAATAACAGAGGACTCTGTTATACCAGGCACTGAACAATGGACTCCTAGTCGATCCGCATGATCAGAAAGCCATTTCAGACGCCCTTCTAAAGCTGGTTGCTGACAAAAATATGTGGAGTGAATGCCGAAAAAATGGCCTCAAGAATATCCATCGCTTTTCATGGCCAGAACACTGCCGTAACTACCTCTCCCATATAGAACACTGCAGGAATCGCCACCCCACCAGCCGTCTTGAAATCATGACAACCCCTGAAGAACCAATGAGTAATTCTCTACGAGATGTGGAAGACCTTTCTTTGAGATTCTCCACAGAAGGAGATTTCAAGCTTAATGCGGAGCTTGATGCCGCAACAAGACAGAAAAAAATTATTGAGGCAATCACCGAAAGGGCTTCTTTCAATGGTAACGCCAGTGTCACACACAGTCCTGGTAGAAGGCAGATTCTATTTGTGATAGCCATTGATAGCTATGATCGCAATGGAAATATTAAAGATAATTTTCAGGCAATAATCAAGAATGTAATAAAAGCTTCAGGATCGAGTTTTGGTGTCGGCAGGATAGGTTTCATATTGGCAACAGGATCAAGTTTAGGAGAAACCAAGGAAGCAATCAAATCTTGGCGAATGGATATAGAAGATTTTGATGCGTTAATTTGCAATAGTGGAAGCGAAATGTATTATCCATGGAGGAATATGATAGCTGATGGGGACTATGAAGCTCATCTCGAATACAGATGGCCCAGTGAGAATGTGAGATCAACGGTTCCAAGACTCGCGAGGACAGAAGATGGAACTGAGGATGACATCATAGAGTATGCGGATGCATGCAATTCTAGATGCTACTCTTATAGCATAAAAGCAGGAGCTAAGGTAAGATCGATAAAAATTGTCTACTATCAATTGGAATTAATACCTTGATAGAGAAGTAATTCAATCTTTCATAAACCTAACGATGAGTATAATGTACAATTGTCAGACTCGAAAAATAGATGACATTCGTCAAAGGCTTCGGATGAGAGGCCTCCGATGTAACCTTGTCTATACACGTGCAGCATCAAGGTTGAATGTGGTACCATTGTTTGCGTCAAGGAAACAAGCTCTAAGGTTAGACCTCCTTTTAACTAGAAATCATATTTTGGGAGCATAGCATTCAGTAGGATTAATTGTTTGAAACATAGTGAAATAAAAACACCACTACATTAAGTGCTTTTGTGTTATTCGTGTTATGCATGCAGGTATCTATCAATTAGGTGGGGCATTGATCTTTCGAAAATGGTTGTTTTTGTGGGTGAAAGAGGAGACACGGACTATGAAGATCTGTTGGTTGGCCTACACAAGACCCTAATTCTAAAAGGTGCAGTAATGAATGGCAGTGAGAATCTTCTTCATGGCGAAGAATCTTTTAAAAGAGAAGATGTAGTACCACAAGACAGCCCTAACATCCCCTACATAGAGGAAAGTTATGAAGTCAAGGATATCTCTGCAGCTCTGAAGGCTCTTCAGATCAAATGATTGTTGGCTTTCCTATTTCTTGTGCACATATTTTCATTGGTAATGCAAAAGCAAGAATGTAATTAACATATTTAGAAAAATATACATCTAAACTTGCAAGATACTGTAAACGTCTGCCTTGAAACTCTCAAGGAAGCTAAATTTGTAAATGCAATAATCTCTGATTTGATTCTAAGCTATTGAAAAGGGACTTGAAAATGCATGTTATAAGGTGAGTTATGTATCGTAGTCAACTACTGATTTCCTTCTTCAGCTTTGAGTAGTCCAAGGTTCAAGTGTATCATGTTTTTTTTCATCCGCAAAGAGACATTTCCACTTTATATTCATGGCCGCAAGCACATTTGATGGCATGAGAAATTCTCTGTTAGTAGCAGACAAATCATCAATTAGAAGGCAACACTTCAATATAGAAATTAATCTTAAAGAAAAAAAAAGAAACGAAAAAATGACTAGAACTGGACATGATTTATAGTAACCGGAAGTGAAACTCAGCATCCCCAGCATATAAATTGTAATTGATTTTTGCAACCATGACCTTGTGAGCAACAGAACGCCATTGTGCTAAATGGTTGCTGTTGCATTCTAGAAAGGACCTTTTTGTAAACATTGCTTTGATGTAAACCAAAGGTCATTTCGTAGGTGACGAAGTAAGCTCTAAACTGCTTCGTCTCTCTATAACATAAGTAAATGACAATAACCATTTTCACCTTCAGTTTCTCAATTTGGTACAGCAGAGACTGCATATACTCAGTTTCTCCACCTTTATCTGATAGCACGGCTTCATGTTCCTCTTCCAGGGTCTTTATTTCCATTGCCAACAGCTGCGGCTATAAATATCAAATGGTAAACTGCCTTTTAAGTAATCATCTCTGTACCATTTGATTAATGGAGCTTGCACAAGAAGGAATGAATGGATACTCAGGAAAGCACACACATTATTTATGTTACTGGGTAATGGATAAACCTTAAAATTATTTGCCTTGCACTTGAGTTGCTCACTAGACTTCTCCACCTGAAACAACTAATATTTATCAATACATGTCTAAAACATGAAATATAAAAGAAACAGCGTAAGTAGTTTCCTCTGAAGAATTAGCTTTCACTTGCAGGAATCAGATGCTTATAAAATGAGTTGTCCTAATATGTAATGTAAACTGAAATATATAAGCAGTGGCAGATTGAATTGCAGAAGCACCTGCAACTTACCTCGATTTCTCAAATCAGTGAATCAACAATACCACTTGCAATAGATTTTAAATTTTTTTAAATTGAGTCACAAGCTATAAACATTATCCATTTGAAAAATTGCATGGATCACCAGACCAGAAAAAGCGAAATGCTTCTGAAAAATGAGATTCACGCAAAGAGATAACCTTGCTGTTTTCCGCAACAAGTTTAGATTTCATCTCTGAAATTCCTTCAAGCTTGGCTTTAGCTGAGTCCAACTTGGCCATTAGGGATTTGCTTGCCTCATTCCCCTGTTATTATAAATGGAGTTAATCATTACTTTAAGAATGCTTGTTTGCTACTATAGCTTCAACCTTGGTGTTTAATTCCTTAAATCTGTAATCAAAACTCAAGCTCCAATGGTCAAGAAAGCCACAATCTTTCATGGAAAGCTCCTAAAGTAATCTAAAAGCATATGCAACTACCAATAATGAAGTACTGTCAACATGTCAGTGAGTCCAGTTTGGCTCAAAAAGACTGATGAAATACTGACTTATCATAAATGCAGAGTGCCAATAGCTAACTTGCTTTCACGTTCTCTACTTTTCTTATATAGTGCACAAACACTTATCATGAAGGAAAATTAAATGAACGTGTAGTAAAAGATTAGCAAGATTGTACCATTCTGGGTTCTCCAACTTCTTTGGCCATGTGGAATTTGATCCAGTCCTACCAAGATATAAATGAAACTATCAACTGCAAGTTAAAATATCAAATATAGAACACAGAATTCAAGTGAAAAATATCTTAGGAACCTAACCTTCTGTTGCTGTAATTTTGTGCTGATGTCCTCTGCAACCTTGGTGTAGTAAGTGCTGTTATAGTAAATGAATTATGGAGATAATAATCTATAATCTTAGAAGCAGTGCAATCAATGCAACTGGTCTTACAAATTACCTCTTCTCTATGAGTTTCGTAGACAAGTTGACTCTTTCTTGCTGGATAAGCTCCAATGTCTGTATGCAAAGAAATAAGCAATGAGATCAAGAATACTGCAAAGTAAGGGTGAAATAATTATTTCTTCAACTAATTACAAATACCAACAGTTCATTTAGTAGGACAAATAGAAAATTTCAAGCATGTGATACCCGTTATATTTTAACAATATCTAAAATGAAATGGCCAAAATAAGTTCATGGGCAATTGTTAAAACTTAATGTTCTTATAAAAGTTTGCCGCCAGACCTCATTTTTCCATAAAATTTGGTGTAAAGTTTTCTATATATATATTTTTTTTGATAGTGTATTACAAAGATTCTACACTGAAAACTACAAATAATCCTCACTCATAGCATAAAATTACACTTCATAACTGGATTTTTGTATCTAGACTTGTGTATGGTGTATCTCAATAGCTTACTTGTCCAACATCTGTATCATCAATAACTTAATTTCTTATAGGTACACAGTCAAATTTAAATTAACCAGGAGCTCCAATGGCTAAACATGAAAGATGAGCCAAATCATAGATATAGTTTCCTCTCTAGCTTAACTCAAGTAAATTATTTAAGTTCCGTCAAATTCAACTGTTTATGTTTTCTCCAAGAACATGCACCATGTCTTTCAGTAAAGTATACAAATCCTTCCGCTGCTTTCATTTTTATCAGGATAGGAACTGGCCTAACCAAACCTGCACCTGACTACCTCCAGAATCAACAATCCTATACTACTGCATGCTTCAACACTTTGGATCAAAGAGATCTGACAAGAGAAAAGAACAGAGAAAAACCAACCTATAATCCGGACTAGATGAATAACAAGTTTGTATAACAAAGCATCCACCGTACGCAATACAATTAAAACAGAAACAGAAGTTCCCCGTGGTCAATATTATAGGGTTATGATATGACAAGTCTAGTTAATGGAAGAAATATGTTCATAGTATATTATCTATTCAGAGGTAAAAATGATCACATCTTATAAACTTATATTTGTATTGGAGGAATTATAGGAGCATAGCAACCATTGACTTCACCCAGTACCCACTCAAATACAGGTACACAACATACCTGGGTAAGAGTGGACGAATCTGACTCTAGAGAGGTGATTTTCCTTTGTTTTTCCAATATCTGAGAGCATATCTGACCCTTTTCTTTTGTGATCTTTTCAGCATCTTCTTTGAATTTCCTTGTCTCAGATCTTGCTGCAAAATAATGAAAACTTTCAGAAATTACAAAAGACGACTATAAGGACTACAATTATCCTTTAAATGAAGAAACCTATTAAAATTCACTTCCAATTTCATAGACAGCAGGCCAATAGATGGTAGAGATTTAACAAAGTTCTCTGTGGAAAAAAGGATCTTTTAGAATCATCGAAAATATTTGTTCACAAAAGTTTTCGATGTCAAACTGCATTTGTTCCCTATGAAGAAACACATTAAAAATTGCTAAAATTTAACATTTGTGCTTTCTAAGACATGCCTTTTGAAATGCTTTATCACTTGGAGTACATCCTCCAAAGAAAGACTTAATATTTGTGTTTTCTAAGTCATGCTCTTTGGATAAGAAAAGCACTTGGTATGTGCTTTGACATAAAGCACGTTTAGTTCTTTTCACTGAAAAAGAGCTTTCACAAAAAACTCCTCCAAATACATCCTTACTTCTTCAGAAACAAAACTATCACCAAATATACTTCATAACTCAAAAACAGGAAGGAAAAAATGAAGCCACACAACACTTCAAAATAAAAATACGAAAAAATTCAAATTAATCTAGATTACAACTAACAACAACGAAAATAATTTAATTAAAGTTTAAAAAAAATCAGTAGATTCGCCATTAATTGCAAAGCAAAAGAAGATCATTATTTACCGGAATCTAGGTCTTTTTCCAAGGTCTGTTTGGTAGTGATCTGCATTTGCTCTTCAACTGAGATCTTTGCCGCTTGATCCTCCACATCTAAATTTCCAATTCATTGAATTCGTCATCGCAATTAGAAGCAGATTTTCAAGAGAGAAGAAGAGAAAGCTCCGTACCGTTCATCTGAGAGCGCAGAATCTTCATGTACTGCAAGTACTCCTCCATTTTCCTGATCATCTGATGGCAATTGCAAATTCAAAGATATTTAAGAAATTTGGTCAGGGTTTGTGAATGAAGAAGAAGAAGGAAAATTTGGAGGGAAATTCAAATACCTTCGTATGGTTCCGCTGCTGCAAGCTTGAATTGAATGCCTGTGGTATCACTAGATTGCGGGTTAAACGCTGACGTTTTTAATTTGAATTTTGAATCTACAAATTTGTATATTATTTTCAAACCCTCTTTTTTGTAGAAATTACCAAATACCTCATTCTTAATCTTACGGGCTCGGTTTCCTCCCTCCTCTTTGTCATTTCATTCATAACTGTAAAATAGAACAATTTATTCAATCAACACTTGATGCACACAAGGAAACATATATATATATATATATCAAAATAAAATAACGTGTAAAACCATTGACTATAATCAATAAAGATTTATTTATTTATTTTCAATTAAAAATTATATTTTTATTGTTGTTGAAATTTGATATATAAATTAATGTAATTTTAATAAATTATAATATTAAAATATTATGCTATTAAAATAAAAATTATATTACAAATATACATATAAATAAAATTAAAGATTAAAAGTAATTATATCTGCTTTTGGGAATACATATTTTCCATATTTAAAAATTATAAATGTTACATATAAATATAATTTTATATTTTATTTTGTATCAATCAAGACTGTACTGTAATTCCTATTGCCTACACACTACACGCACTCCATTATATTTTCCTTTGCTTATTTAGTTGAACTAATTAATATGACTTTAACCAACATAATTTAATTTTGTAAGTACTATTAACCATATAATTATAGGAAATACTTACATGCACCCGTCCTTGATGCATGAGTGCATGCAAATTTATGTATATAATTTAATATTAAAATATATTTAACAATTAAATTATTTATTTATATTTTAAAATAAAATTTTAATTTGATTCATGATCTCGCTCAAATTATAATACTTAGAAGTTTCAACGTTCTTTGTTTTGTTTTGTTTTTTAAATTTTAAGATAACAAACATTACACAAATTAGTTGAAATATCGATACATGGAAGACTAAGTATCGATACATAGACGATCAAGAAAACAAAGTATCGATATATCTAAAGTCAAGTATTAATACAAGGACTGAGATAATTTCTTCAACGTAACCGAGTATTGATACATGATTACTCAGATATCAATACATGATAAGGCACCAGCTGTAATATCCACAAAAAAAAAAAAAAAAAAAAACTGTAGCTGCAATGGTCCTGTAGCCGTATAAT
>JAVXUL010000016.1:9537070-9561409 GCA_035590515.1 Trichilia minutiflora | reverse complement strand
AAGATGAGTTCGAGGTTCACTATCTACCTGATGATACTTTGATTGTAACACTGACAGTAGAGACATCTCAAATTGACAGAATATTTATTGATACAGAGAGTTCTACCGATATTATTTTCAAAGAAACTTTAAAATTCTTGGATATTGAAGATCTGAGGCTAAAGCCAACTGAGACTGCCTTATACGAATTCTGAGAATCTTGTGTATATCCTCTTGAAATGGTGTAGTTGCCAATAACAATAGGTGATAGACCACACCAAAAAATTATTATAGTAGAGGTTCAAGTTGTAGACCTAAAAATACTATATTTCATGATCCTTAGGAGGCATTTTCTTAAGATTACCAAAGTAGTGAAAAAGTATTCACTACTTGAAGCTCAAGTTCAGAGCTAAAGATAGTGTCAAGATAGTAAAGAGAAGTCAGAAAGAAGCCAAATCTTGTTTTGCAACTACATTAAAGAACTCATATTACATTTACAAGCATCCATTAAAGGAGACAGTATAGAAACAAAGAAAGGATGCCCAATAAGAGAAAATACTATAAATTTTAGATGAAAAGGTTGGACAATGAAACAAGTCAATGGGTGTAGAACATATAAAAGAGATGGATGTCGTGTTCTTATATGAAGGAAGAGTAAAGAGAACTGTGAAGATTGGGTCTAACCTAACCCCCGAAAAGAAGAGGTGCCTAATAAAAGTACTGAGGCAAAATATAAATGTATTTACTTGATCATATGATGACATATCAGGAATCAACACTCGAGTTATCTCTCACTACCTTATCGTAGACCCTAAATTCAAACATGTGCCCAAAAAAGAATGGCATTCAACGCTGAATGAATGAAAACTATCAGGGTAGAAGTAGATAAGCTCCTAAAAGTTGGATTCATCAGAGAAGCTTATTATCTCGAATGGATTGCTAACGTGGTGACGATGAAAATGGCCAATAAAAAATGGAGAATATATGTAGATTTCGCTGATCTCAATAAGACATACCCAAAAGACAGCTTTTCATTATTAAAAATTGATCAGTTAGTGAATTCTATAGTGGGACACGAACTTTTGAGTTTTATAGATATATTCTCAAGGATAATTAGATCAGGATGTATAAACCTGATCAAGATGAAATCTCTTTTATCATAAATCAAGGCCTATATGACTATAAGGTGATGCCTTTTGGCCTAAAAAATATTGGGACAGCATTTCAAAGATTGGTCAATCGAGTCTTTAAGCCTCTAATCGGGTCAACAATGGAGGTTTATGTTAATGATATGATTACAAAGTCTATAAAGGCTACTGACCACGTCAAATATTTAGAGGAGACTTTCTTTTATTTAAGAAAGTATAATATAAAGTTAAACGCCGAGAAATGCTCATTTGGAGTTAGTGTTGGAAAGTTCCTCAGTTACATTATTAATAAACAAAGAATTGAAGTCAACCCTCTAAAGGTGAAGTCTATCATGGATTTAAAGCCTGCGACCACGATGAAGGAATTATAGAGCTTGATAAGAAGATTGAGGCCTTAAATAGGTTTATTTCTAAACGTACTAAGAAATGTTTTATTTTCTTTCAGGTAATGAAAAAAAAGAAGAAAATAGAGTGGGACAAAAATTATAAACCAAGTTTCAGAAAGTTTAAAGAATATCTAGCTCATATTCCATACCTAACTAGTCTGAAGAAGGGAGATATTTTACATTTGTACCTGACCGTCAGCAACTACTCAGTAAGTTTTATCTTGGTTAAAGAAGATATCAAGAAGATACAAAGACTAGTTTATTATAGAGTAAGCTCTACAAGATGTAAAAACAAGATATACTCTTACAGAAAAAGTTACACTCTCACTTGTAATGACAGATTAACCCCTGACACATATTCTTCACAAACCTAATCTCTCCGGATGACTGATAAAATAATCTATTAAACTCAATGAGTATGACATTGGTTACAAGTCTCAAAAGGCTATCAAAGGACAAGTATTAGCGAATTTAGTTGCAGAAAGAACAGTAATAGATCAATTAGCCATATTTCAGGTCTCAAAAGCCAATCAAAAATGAACTGAGGTTAGTGTCTCTAAGCCAAATGCCTTGAGAGAGTGTTGGCAGTTATACATTAATGGCGCATTCAATATTTAAGGGGGCAAAGCTAATATAATTCTAAGGAGACCTAATGGTAATAGGTCATGTATTCATTGAAATTCGACTTTAAAATAACCAATAATAAGGCCGAGTATGAGGCCTTGATAGCTAAAATTAAATTAACTCAGCCTCAGAGAGCCTCAACTCTGAGCATAAACAGTGATTTTCAATTAATTGTCAATCATGCCAGTGGACAGTTTCAGGCACGAGAAGACAATATACAAGCTTACCTGAACTAAGCCAAAAAACTCTTGAAGACATTCAAAGAGCCAATACACTAGCAAGATTGGCATCTACTTTCAAAGAAAAGGATGTAACCTCAGTACCTATAGAAGTCTTATCACAAAGAAGTATAGACATGAAGAATGATTATGTAGTTACAACATAAGAAGCCATCGATCTAACATGGATTAGAGAGCTAAAGTCTTACATCCAACATAGAAAATCACCAATAGACAGAAATGATACAAGGAAGGTAAAAAACAAGTCAACCAGTTATAGATAATGTGTTGTATAAGTGGGGATTCAATCTACTCTATTTAAAATATTTGAAATCAGATGAAGTAAAAAATGTTTTGAAAGAAATTCACGATGAAATTTGTGGAAGCCGTCTTAAAGTACGTTCTTTTATATATAAAATTATATGATAGGGTTATTATTGACCAACAATTTTAGAAGATACTTATCAGATTATTAAATTTTATCATAAATGTCAAGTTCACAGTGATATTCGAGGCAATTACGAAAAAAATTGTTTTACCTTTTCAATTCAATCATTTATATTTTATACCTTAATATTTAGAAACCTTGCTCTTTAGTCCATTTTTCTTTTGCATTAATCGCTAATCAATTAATTCCTTTTTAATTTTAATATCATTTTCCAAAATTTTAAATTGAAATCCTTAAAATTGAAATTTAATATCTAGGGCATTTAATTGAATGAAATCGATTGATAAAATTGAGGTATGACACTCTTATATATTAAATTATTACTTAAATATTATTATTTAGAACTTTGTTTTTAAGATTAATTAAACTTTTAAATCAAGTGATAATTCAATATATATAAATTATTAAAAAATTAAAACATTAAAATTATTAAGTGTGTATTAAAAGAAAATTTTAAAATTTTTTAAAAGTATTAATATAACTATTACAAAAATATTTGTAATCAATAATTTAATGAGCTTCAACCACTTAGCCAGTGGACGACGCCAAGAAGAAGAAGAAGATTGAATCTATTAACCAAAATGAATTATTTTTGCCAATTGGCTTTCTTTATTAAGTTAATGAAGTGAAATGATATACAAATCAAAACATTGAATCCATTGTATTTATATCAAACATTAGCGGTGTATCTGATAATATGCCTCAACATTTTATGGTTGGAAACAAGTTCAAGCAGAAAAGTCTGAAAGTTCCATCTTTTGTTTTCAGCTGTGCTGCTGGTAAACGCAGGCGCTAAAAAATGGCGAGATTAGGAAGAAGACAACCACCGTTACTACAAAAACACAGTACTCAGATCACTATACGAAGATTATTTTCTCCTTCAAAACGATCGTTTCGTTTAATTCTCATTTCACTAGCCTTTATTGCAATCTTTCCTCCCGTTTTCTTCCACTTTAGACTCCGCCGCTTCCACCAGGTAAAATATCCAAAACCCAGCTCCCCTTTTAAGTGTGTGGATTTTTGTAAGTTTGTGGAAATGTAAAATGTTAGTAGCTTTAAGGTGGATGATGTTCTCACCGGACGTCAATTTTTATCTATGATTCGGTTTATTCGTTTTTGTTATGGAGGAGTTTGGGAAACAACTTTTAATCTATGATTCTTTTCAAATACTTGGTGCTAGGTTTCTGGGTTTGGGGTGATTAAGATTCTAACAACTTACAGTGTGTTCTGGGAGTGCTTTATAGGGATCTAAAAGTGCTTTTGTGTGTTTATTTTACCAACGTTTGGATTAGATTAAACGAGCCTTTTTACGTTTAGGGAAGCACTAGGAGTACTTTTAGGAAAACACCTAATATGTGATTTCTAGAAGCATTTTTAGTGTAAGAAAATGCATTTGAAGCCTGAAGTGCTTTTCAAGAGGCAATTCATAAGTGTTTTCTTGTATGTGCTTTGGTAGAAACTAGAAAGTATTTCTGCACAAATGTGAAGTTTTTGTAAAATCAATTACATATGCACCATATTCTTGAAATGGCATAGTTTTCTTGTGACCTTGTTTAGAGCAAGAAAAGAATTTGAAATCCTTTTTCAACAAGCAATTCATAAGTTTTTTCTAGAAAGCGCTCTGGTAGAAAGCATTTCTTTGCAAACAAGTACTTTTCATAAAATCACTTCTACATGCACCCATATCCTTGGAGTGACTTGTTTTTTATTTGATTTTTCTTGTGTCTTCGTTTGAGGGTTAGAGATGTGGAGAATATTTACCTTTAGTTAGAAGAATGCTATGTTCTTCATTGACATTGTAGATTTTGAATAGATATAATATACATCTAGAATATACAGCTATTCATTTCGAAATCCTTTTTATTTTCCGCAGATGCAATTAAAAAAGTGTGGCTGGCTGAATGATTATCCTCTTGTGTGTGCTCATGGAGGTGATTCAACTAATGAGTTCCCCAACACGGTAGGCGGATTCATAAATTTAATCGTTGATTACTTTTCCCTGCATTCTCATTAGGATTTTTAGGGCCATATTAGGTGCATAATTGATCTTAGGTTTTACATTTTTTATCTACTATAGAGCAGACTATTGTCTTAAAAACTTATGTGCAAGGTAGGGCTTCATTCAAGTTCAGTTCTCAGTTTACAATGGTGTAACCAGTAACGAACTAATTTAATTAACTACGATATTTGGAATTCTTATGAATGTGGCCCTCCACCAGGGAACCATGAACGCTTTTATGCCGAAAGGCTGAAATTGTAGGACTTAGAATAATCATTCTCCTTTTACCAAGAAAAATTTGCATTCTTTTCAAAATCTTTGCTCTTAGGGATAAAAATTTATCTCATTGTCTCATGATTTTGACTTCCTGTTACTTTTGCCCATCATAGATGGCTGCATATCGATCCGCCCTCCGCTATCAAGTAGACTGCATCGAGATTGACATTTCTCGTTCTTCAGATGGAGTTTTGTTTGCCCTTCATGACAGGTACTTAGCAACTATCTCTATGGTCATTATCTTACATTAATCAACATCAATGAGGTAAAAAACCTTAACCGCATGAAGAATACTTCTTTACATGTAACCTGCTTAATTTGCCAATAAAACCTTGTACCTTGTGATGAATTTTCGTTTTGGGCACCTTTATTTTTCTAAGTTTTGAGATTAAAGCTATTGCTGAGCAAAAATTTGCCATGTACTGTATGCAACATTTATAACCATGACTTAAACCCCCAACAAACTTCTCTTTGACATCATTTCAAATTGATGCTGGAGTACTACTACTGCACTTTACAAACCTCAAGAATATTTTTGAATCTGCTTGGAGAGTTAATTTTCACATGACACAGGCAGGGACTTGCAGCGGATATCTGGAAACAAAACTTCTGAAGTTGGGCACTTGACCATGAAAGAGGTGAAAAGGCCTGATATGTCTCTCTTGTTCATCATGTCATGCAGTTCTTCAGAAAAAAATTCAGATTCAAACTCTGTTTTATTTAAGACAGCCAATGATTTCTTATGTACTAGATCCATCAAGCATCAGTATGCATTAAAGCAATTTCAAACAATTTGTGGATTGTTACTTTTAGGGAACTTATTGATGATAATTTCAGGTTGAGATTTGTAATGAAAAGGATGAGGTTACTAACATTTTTTATGCGGTACCCCAATAGGCAATCTTTTTTCTTTATAATAGAAAATATAAATTTTGTTTTGAGTAGTAATGCATGCTTTGGCTTAAATGTGTTAATTCTCTGCACTTCCCCTGTTGAGGGCATCGATATTAAATGAACATTATTTTGGACTTTTTCTATGTTGTCCTATTGGGGCAATTTTTTTGAACTTTTTAAGGTTACACTGTGGCAAAAAATAGTATCTATTTTTATTTAGTTTAATCTTCTAAAACTTTGCATATTTCTCATTAAAACATTATCTTATATCAACGGAGGGAAAGAATAAAATTTGTACTAAAAGTTATTTATCAGTGATGTTTATTGGAAAATAGAAAATTATATATAATTCATACCATGAGATGTTTATCAGTGATGTTGATCGAGATTATTTGTTAGTTTGTGGTTGTAGATAAAAGCTCTAGATACATCAAATCTGTTTGCACAGAAGTCTCATGATCAAATAATTCCTACTATGGAAGATGCCTTGATGGTAACTACAAAACACTTTGATGCTCTCTCCCTTTCTAGCAGGGTTGTAGTTTCTTTCTTTTCTTTTCTTTTCTTTTCTTTTCTTTTCTTTTCCTTTTTGAAACTGAAGTCCTTTTACTAGCATACTACATTTCTTGGACCCTTTCTGTGTGATAATAATTAAATATATTTGGCATGCCGTTATTTTCATTCATTCTTTTGAAACATCAAGAATCAGTTTCTTACTCTGTTTGTATATCTGTTCTCAGTTCATATCAAACTCAGTACGGCGGGTGATTGTGGATGCAAAGGTTGGCCCACCATCATTTGAACAGGGGCTTGCAAAGGATATTCTTTCTGTTGTGAGTTTATAGTTTGCTCCTCCATTCCTTCTTACCTTCATTTATATTCAAGCTTTCAGTCTGAAAATGCAATTATGATGTGCGATATTTATTTTCATGGTTGTTTATTCTGCAGAGAACTACACATCATTTATGATAACTAATTAAGCTCCATTTGTAGTTAAGATTTATGTTCTATTTGGTATTTTTATCAGTCTTTCTTTTTGGACATTTTTAGGTTGAAAGGACTAAGTGTGACAATTGCCTGATTTGGGCCAAAAGCGACAGTTTAGTGAGAGATATAATCAGATTATCACCAAATGTTATGGTAAGTAAGAAACTGTATTTATCACTTTAGGATTGTTTTGCTATGCATATGATTGTGGTTTAGACGTTTAGTCATGAATGAACTTAGTTTTAGGCTAAAAGAAAAATCTTTTTCCACGGGTAAAGTCTTTTTGTGTATTTTTAAACATATATGCTGTATATCGCACTTGTTTAATTTAGATGTTGAGTTTGAGCACTTAAGGTTCATTTGCAGTTGTTGTGCTTTTGCTGGGTCTTGAAAGCATAGAAGATTAAAGTCTGTGATAAATACCAACTGTTACTTGGTATAGTAACTGATATTAATCACACACTCATATTCTTGATAGCTAGTGATTTTATCTCATAGTAGTTGTGCCTTTCAAAGTACAGTACAGTTGTACCAAATGAATCTCGAGTAAGATCATAGTCATTGAGTCCTCAAGAAATCTAATATGGAAACTTAACTCTGAGCATGGTATTTGTTGCATTTTGTTATCTTTTCACTGCTTTTTTATGTTTTTGTTTTACTAGCAAATGATTCTCGTGCAGGCAGGCTACATCGTAATGGTGGACCCTTCTACTGGGTTTCGAACCAACTTAGTTAGGATTAAAAATGCTGAAATAGTTGGCATATACCACCCATTAATTGATGAAAAGCTCGTGAGAACTCTTCACCGGTATGTGTGAACTTTGATGCATTTTTCCTTCGTGGTTAAAATTTTTGGTCAAATCTGTAAGTTGAGTTTAATAACTCATCTTTAACAGAAGGGATAAAAGGGTGTACGCCTGGACAGTGGATGACGAAGATTCTATGAAGAAGATGCTGCGTGATCGCGTAGATGCTGTGGTTACCAGCAACCCAGTTCTGTTTCAACGTGTTATGCAAGATATCCGAACAGCATGCCTGGAAGAAGGGTTTTCCTTGAAACGGTGAAGTTTAAAGAGCTGATAATGAGACCATTGGCAATAATTTAAGAATAAGAGACTTTGGAGAAGTTCATTCCATGTACTTGATCTATATATGAACTAAGAGGGGAAGTTTCGTGATTAAATTTAGTATTTTTTTTAATAAAGATCGGATGTTTTTCATCATCAAATTGGATAACACGACGAATTTTCAGCCGTAGATCCTAGTCAAGCGTATACAAGACCTTTTCTGCATTCTACTATTGCTACGTGGCACATAAATTTAACATTAAAAATATAAATAAAATAAATAAATTTTACTTACTGTTGTGTCACGCAATACCCAACCAAAATTCAGATTAAGCGTCATAACTACCACGGCGGAGGGAGAAATGATTTTCAGCGTACGTTGTAGTCGATTCTCCCTTGTGGGCCTATGATTAACCAGTGCATATAATGGCGCGGATGTAGGTAATAGGGTACTAGAAATATCTAAAATGTTACCGGCCGCACTTGAATATTTTTATTACGGAGAAACTGAACCAAACCAAAACTCGTCAGTCAGAGCATCTTAAAATTAAATTCAGTAGATAATAAATAAATTCAAGAGGAAAAAAAGAATCTAACTTTCCATTAATTATTACCCTGAACTTAATTGGATTAAAGGGCTTCATTTTTCAATCTCTCCTCCTTTATTCCGAACAGAACTAAGAAAAAAAAATGGGATTGGGCAATTGGCTTAACAAAAAAATCGTTGATCCTCTTCTCCATATCCTTCGTAGGTACACTTTTTTTAATTTTTCCGTCTCAATCTTCTTATTTTTATTATTAGTTTTTTAATTTTTGGGTTGATTTTGATTCTTGGTTAATGTTGATTTTTGCTACAGAGGTGCAGAACCAAAGCAATTAGCATTTTCTACGGCACTTGGAATAACCATTGGCGTATTTCCCATTTGCGGTATGGTTTCTTATTAGTTTTCTTTCGCTCTTTGGAATCATGTGATGATCATCTTATGACTAATGAAATTAATATCTGGGATTTGCTGTGGGTATGCAGGAGTTACTGTATTTCTATGTGGGATAGCGATTGCTTTGCTTGGATCTCATTGTCATGCTCCAAGTGTAATGCTCGCTAATTTCATTGCTACTCCGATGGAATTAAGGTAATTTCTATGATTTTTTGTGCTATTAGCTCTGCATTTGTGGTTCTCATTAGATAATGCAGCAGAAGTTGTTTTTTCATTTCCAATGTGAGTACACACGACTGGTTCGACGCAAGTTGCATACTTTCTTTTTTATTTGAAGTTTTGAACCTTTTTGGATTTAATGTATATTTGTAATGCTTATCTGCATATATTTTGTTTTGATCTGATTTCTGTTGGTACATTTTGCTTTCAAGTTTGATCGTGCCATTCTTGCGATTTGGTGAAGCTCTATCTGGAGGACCTCATTTTCCATTAACTTCTGATGCATTGAAGAAGGTTTTGACAGGCCAGGCTTCTCAGGATGTCCTATTAAGCATTGCCCATGCGGTAAATCGCCGAATTTTTACACTCTCAAGCTTAACTCTCTTCCTTTTAATTGTTAAGAGCTTTTGTCGTGGAAATGGTAGTTATATGTCGTAGAACAAGAAGGATGATTGGTGAGAGAGAATTGAATTTAGAAGACGCTTGGAATTTTTATTTAGAAAAGGGATTATATGCCATTTAATAAAAGTTGGTTTAGTGGATGTGATATATATATCTTAAATGTCTTCTTTTATGCCCTTAGTTCATACACCAGAGTGTCTAATCCTCTCTTGACGGCAATGATTAATATTTTCTGTGGAAAAAATGTAGTACTCCCAAATTCTATCAACAAAACACAGTTTATAAGTTTAGCAGAAGGAAGGATCCTAAACCCACCTCACATTTTGACCTTTGCACAGAAGCTGTAGACTATCTTCTTTAGGCCACAGTTAATATTCTTGAGTGTCTTTGATACATAAAAAATAGGTGGCCTATATATTGCTTCTTTTAGTTCAGTGATCTAGCATATCATTTACCAGATTCCTCTGATGACCAGGGTTTGTTATTTTCCTCAAGTTACACTTTTTAGATGAAGATATCTGGTTACAGTTTTGGATTTAGAAACTGCATGTTGGGAAGATATGGATATATGACGTTCTTAACCGCTTGAATTTTGTGTCAGTTTGTAAAATATAGGTTGTGTCTACGGTCTATGGATGGTTCAAATTATTTTTAGATTGCAAGGATGCTATTGAATTTCACTGAATTTGCAAAACACATTTCATCTCGTACATTTTCCTGAGTTATAAAATTGACTGGGGGCGTGACAGGGTTGAATTATGCCACCTAAACATGAAAAAATGAAGTATATTAAGCAAATGCTCTGGATAAGAAAGAATAATGCAACTGTAAATTTCGAAAAGTAGATGACCCTATACATAAGTATGTAGTTGTGATTGTGATCTACTTGGAGATTGATGCTTGAGAATTTGTAATTTTATGTAAATGGGAAGTTTGGAACTGTTAATCTCTTAGTTTTACTCTGGGAATTTTGCAGTTGTTGGGATGGCTTGTTGCAACACCTTTTATTTTGGCCGCCCTCTACATATTGCTTTTGCCAATTTTCAAGATCTTGGTTCACAAGTTCAGTTCAGTTCCTTTAAGCCCGAAGAAGCCTCTCTATCCTCACTCAGAAATCAAACTCAAGGTGAGGGATGTTTAATGAAGACTGTCAAAAGAATGTAAATTTGCTTCTGTCATCCCCGTTCGTAGGGAACAGCTAACACAATAATGCTTCTTGTACATAGAACTTCACCAGGTTTGGCCTCTGTAAGTTTTGTGCTGTGCAAGCCTGTTGTATTCTATGTTTTCAACTCAGACATGAATTATGAATTATGACACCTAACTGACAAGAGTTTTTCATTTTTTCTGCATTGTGGATGGATTCCAATGTTTGAATCCTTATTCATCAAAATTAATTCATGGGCTTGTTTACTGTTTACGTTGTCATTAGCTAAATTTACACATTCTAGTACTTTTTTGCTATAGAAATATTCTGCTCCAGCTATCAAAGACTAGTTGTCATAGTTCTGAAATTCTGACTCATCGTGACTCACAACGAGTCTCGTAAGCCATTGACTGATGCAGCAGATGCGAATTGCACGGCTATTAACATCCTCAACTTGTAGAGCTAGCTCGGATCATTTATTAACATTTGATGTATAGATCATCCATTATATGATTCTTGTACATCACGCAGTTATGAATTATCATTAATAACATCTCCAAGCTCAAAAAGTGATTCGCATTTTTTGCTCTCAAATTCCTTTGGATTAGGCTTCTTTGAAGAGTATTTTTCTTGGTCCCCTAAATTGAGTTTCTCAAGAAAAACAAGAACCAGGAAATTTATCAAGACCTTTTTTATTTTTTTTTATATTATTTGCTAACTTCATTTCTAATCCTCAAAAACTTTGAACTTCTCCCAGGTTTTGCCTGTTGACCATCTCTTTGATAAGTGCCGTTATGCAGATGATTTCTGAATAATTAGAAGCCAAGCTAGAACAGAGCATGTAACCTGATCAAGAAGGAAGCAAAACTTGCCACCTGAGCAAAACTTGACTCTATCTTTGCAATTCTAACTTTTCGGCTCGGCTGTACTTTGAAAATTTGTTGTTATGTATTTTCTAATTGAAACTTTATTTTCCAAAAATTTTGAAAATTGATTGTATTATAGCGACGCCCAACTAGTTAATAATGTGAAAGATCCGGGGTTGATATTGAAGTATCGTGACTTTGAAGAACTAGTCGTTAGTAAATAATTAATAAATACTAACTACCTATTAAATAAAAATTGATGGTATTTGGTATATATTTGAAAGGTTTTAAATAATAATAAAATATACATCAAATTATTTTTATCATATATATTTTACCGTTGAGTTTCTAATGGTCCCAAATGTGGATGGAGCCTAGAATCTTGTATGGAATGTAAACGTATTTCCGTTTAATTAAATTTTGTTTATTATAATATAAATATTTTAAATATTAATTATTAATATAAATATATAAAAAAAATTACTAAAAATTAACATCACTTTAGAGTTAAAGAACCGCAATTTTAAACAAGATCTTAAAACACTTTTAGGATTAAAGTCATCTCTTACCTATCAATCAAGCATCACTTGTGATATTAAAATATCAACAATTATCTTAATTAATACTTAAAAAAAAAGTCATATTTCATACATTGATCACCAAATATATATATATATATATTTTCAAATTAATTTATTTTGTAGTTCTTGGATTAAAATATTTTTTAAATTGATTTGGTGAATAAAAATATGTTATACAACTATTTTTAAATTGTTTTTATGTTTGAATTGGAATTAAGAAGGTTTATTTTTTATAAGAATTTAGGATAATTAAAGAATTTTAATTAATTTTTACACTATAACTCCAAATAACTATATGTCAGATAATTATATTTAATATTAAATTATATTTAATTAAATATTATAATTTAAATATCGTAGGGATTTTTTTTTATATAAAAAAGAATACTAATAAAACTATAATTCCTATATTTGATTTGTTTGATGGATGAGATAACAAGGAATATTCTAAGTTAGTGAGTGGTAGAAAAATATTTTGATGATTAAAACAAAATCCGATTAAAACCCAAATTATATTTTAATGATTAAACCAAAATAAAAACAATTAAAAATGGATTTATTACATTAAAATTTCCTCACTCGATAAATGAATTAAGTAATGACAATGACTAGAGATATTTCATTTAATTTTTGACATATTAATTAAGCAAAGAAGGAAATTAATTTATGAATCTAAATTAAATTAATTTAATTATTTCTTAGAAAATGCTTACATCACCCATAAAAATATTGCAAAAATAATTAAAATAAAATATTTTGCAAGAGTAAATGTGGTGGATGGTTGGTGTACATAAAAGCATATTGTTAGGCATATTCAGATATTAATCCAATCTATATAAATTAATTAATTTAGTCAATATTAATTGATTAATTTTGGTATTTTTTAATTATTAAAAACTGATTATTTTTTAATTATTAAAAACTGATCTAAATGGCAAAATTAGATCTCATTTATTTTATTCCTGTTATCAATAAATTTATCAGATTAAATAAAAGTTTAAATTTTCATTTTAATAAAAAAAATGCATTAATGATTATTATATTATATTTTAATTTTTTTATATATTGCCTCTGGCTCCGGAGGCAGCCACAGGCAGCAGTAACTGAACAGCATCGTCATCTTCCTGTTCTAATGTCCGTGAAAATCTGTTCGTATTTCCTTTTGTTTTGTTTCTTCACTAATGAAAACAAGAATGCTTCTTTTCTTCTCTGTTCTTTAGCCAAGAAAAATTGATTCTTTACCTCCCATACCTTCCTGAAATCCCGAAACTTTCTGATCTCTCTGGCTGTTTTAGATCAACTCTTCAATCCCGCATTTCCATAAATAAATCTTGTTTGCTCTCAGTTCATTTCATAAATCTGATTACTTCATCTGGGTTTTGTTTCTATATCAAGAAAAATCTCAAAGTTTTCTTCTTTTTTCCGTCTGGGTCTGCTTCTAAACTTGCATTCTGCATTTGTGTTTTCAGCTAATTCTTGTTATTTGTGTAAATTAATGTGATAATGGTGAGAAACCCACATTTGACTTTATATAGTTAAGTTATGAAAACTGCTTCTTGCAACTTGAGAATTCCTGCAACACTTGCATTATTTAAACGTGTACTTCAATTCGCTACATTGCACACATCTCTAGATTTGTTTAATATATTATTTTTCTTCCGATCAATTCTATCTAGAAACTCCATTTTCTCATCTGTTTCTCCACAGATTAGTAATTTTCAATCTTTGATTCGTTTTTCTCTTTGTTTTTGTTGATTTATATGTGTAACTGTGTATTAAATTTGTGGGGGCTTTGGTTTGAAGGAATAGAAATAATTGATTATGTCTTATTACGGTCATCGATACTCACCTAGCTGTTATTCCTCAACAACAACTTCATCTGCTTCAGCTGAATTGAAACTCTACCAAACTTTCATTTTTGCTGTACCAATTTTCTTCACTTTCATACTTCTTCTTTTATTTTATTTGTTCTATCTTCGCCGCAGAAGAGTTGATTGGTCTTCTCTTCGAATGCGGATACAAAACAACAACAACAACAATGATCCCTCTAGAGTAAGAGCATTTTGACTTTCGATTTCGTTTTCTATTTTTTCTATTTTTGTTTTTTATGTTTGTTGCATTTACTTACGTATGATTTTGTGATGTTGGTTGTGTTTTTTGTCAGGTTGAATCGGGTTTGAAGAAAGAACTCAGGGAAATGTTACCTATTATCATATACAAGGAAAGCTTTTCTGTCAGAGATACTCTGTGAGTGCTTTCTGTGAATTGTTTGATTATTTCTTGTGTTAAATTGAATTTTGCTTAGATTTTTTGGTTTGTTAATTGAATTTCTTATTCTTATGCCTCTATTTTGAGCATCTGAGTATTTTAAGTTGTTCTTGTAATGCATACTAAACCTGCTCAGAAATTCTAGAAGTTGAAAATATAGAACTACCAAATCGTTTCAGCCCGAGTGGGATCAAGAAGATTGTAAAGACTAGGAAATCAAATGATTATAATAAATTTTCCTGGTCCAATTTTTATGAAGCATAATTTATCATTTGATTTAGAAAATAGAATGGAAAATACAACTTATTTTGCTTAAACGGTTTCCTATAGTAGCTAGTCTTAATGATTTCATTTGTCTATTTGTCGTGCTTTTAATCGGAGTGGTTGCTGGCCTTTTATCTGAAGATGGCCGACAGCTATTTTGATTCCCCTTATAGATGAGTTGAATTTGATAAAAAAATATAGAAGAAAACTCATAATGAAAATAGAAATACAGAGTGAACCTTGACAGGATTTGGGTCATTCAACATTTGACTGATGAACCGTGTAGTCATATGGCATTCAATTTAATTAAAATTTTCAGGATTTCAGTTGTTGTTTTTTTTAACTTTTATTTCTAATCATTGACTTATCAGGGAACTGGTCTCTTTGTAGAAGAATTATTTGTGTGGTGTTGATGATTGTCTAGAGTAATAATTAATATGGATGTAATTAGACAAAATTATGGTCTTGATTGAGGACCCAATGAAATTATGGGAACGGCTTAAATGTCATATGTTGAATAGTTGGAAGGCTATTAATTTTAACATTTTAGGTGTTCATGTGGTTATTATTTTAGATCCCCCGACAAAATGTTTAGGGAAGAGGCTTGAGAAGTTTCTGTGCTTCCAGTTTTTGGCTTTTACTGTTCCTGGAAGTAAATGAAATTATTCTTTTCCCACTGCTACAATCCGAATGGAAGATTTTGCGATTGGAAGTTTACATACTTCTGTTCATAGTTGATTTACTTCATCCCATGAACAATAAATACTGGCTTACATCTTTGACATCAATCCACTGCTATTTAATGTAATCTTAATTTGTATCCTCCAAATGTGTTAATTTGATGGTGAAAAATTGAGTTCATCTTCATAAACAAGGTATCTATTGCAGCAAACTATTAACAGTTCATCCCCTAGGTTGTGCGGGTAAAAGTTATCCCCTGTGTCCAGCAAGTGAACTAATTTAGTCAGTCTTTGGCAAGATGTAAGATCACTATTAAAGACTTTTCTCGTGTCTTTTAACTCAAGAAACTGTCCTGTACAAATTGAACTTCTTCCTGTACCATGTCTTTTTTGATCAGGAAGAGTTGTGAAAATGTGGCAATCTATTAAGTTGATCCAGCAAAACCTTGTTATTCCCATTTTCTGATGAGATACCTTGGCATTGTTTCAGATGCTCAGTATGCCTTGGGGAATACCGAGCAGAAGACAAACTTCAGCAGATTCCTGCATGTGGCCATGCATTTCACATGGATTGTATTGATCACTGGCTTGCAACACACACCACATGCCCACTCTGCCGCCTTTCCCTCCTTGCTCCGGCTAAAGCTCCCATTGAACTGCTCGCCATCCAAGAAGAAACTAGTCTAGAATCTTCTGTCATAGAAAATAGTGATTATACATCCGATCAACACAGTTCCCAGGCTTGCGGAGAAACGCAAGCTGTAGAACATTTGGAGTCAAGGAACGGAGATGCAAGGGATCTCCAAAGCACTATGCCAAAAGACCAGGGAAGAAGCACTCAATGTTTTAATCAAGAAAGCAATGTTGAGGATACAAGAAATGAAACCGAAGAGCATGACAATAGCAGAGGAATCCCTGGTAATTTGTAATTCCTATCATGCATTCTTGAAGGATCCTTGTTACAATTTCCTCTTTCTATTTCTTTTTGAATTTTTGTTAGAAGCAAAAATTTTCTTTAATTAGTCTTTCATCAACTAGTTTTGATTTATTGACTTACTATTACATTATACATGTCTTTCAGGTTCTTTTGATTTGGTTTATTGTGGATACTTTAACTGTTCATGTGGAAAATGTCCTCTAGTAGATTCATTGTGCTTTAACATATGAAAAACTGATTCTGATGCTCAGTGATTTCAATATCTTGACAAATGATTCGGAGACCTCAAGTTTAGTTACTAATTTTTCCTTCTTATAGTACCAGCTTCATGCTTAGCTTACTACCATATCAGAAGGTTTCATGTGAGTTTGTGAGCATTGGTAAACCCATTAAGACGTTTCAATCTCTTTCTTTCTCTCGGTTTTTGGTCGGGATTGGTGGGAGTTTAGAAAGCCAAATTCTTCTCATTTACTTATTTTCACTCGTATCAATCAAAATACATCTACCAACATATATAATTACAGTATGTGACGTCTTTTTATTTGCTAACAAGTTCTGTTTCTATTTCAACAACTTGATATCTTACTTGAACTCAGACTATGCCATAATGAATGCAGCATACTGAACTTCATGCCAGACGTAGCGGAGCATTAAACTTCAAAGATAACAAAGTTTCACAAGATTTCCAGCTGATGCAATATCATGTTCAAAGTACTACTTTTTTCCATCCACAGGCTCAACTCCTCAAGGAACGAGCCGATGGTGATGATTTACTGCTGTAACATTGTGTCCAGATTGACAGGAACAACACAGATGAATGCATTTAGACATGAATTCTGGCTTGTCAATCTTCCTTCAATTTAGCATAATTTGTTGTCACGTTGTGTTGTATTAAGTGAACTTCAAGTTTGTAAATATGTAATCTAGATGTAAAATGATCCCAATATAGTTGAACAACACACTTAAATATTGAACTTCGTTAGAGATTCTTTGAAAATTGTTTGGAATTTGTTGAAGTCTAATCTTGAAATCATCCCCAGTTTTTCTTTTATATAGTTATTCAGTACTGTAGTAAACGACGTTCTTCTCATTCTCATCGGCTATTTTATAAAATACTTGAAATATTTTTTATTAAAAAAATACTTTGAAAAAAGTATCTAACCAATATTTCTTTAGGTATAATGAAATATTTTGATTTTATAAAATATTTTCTTCCATCTCTCAATTGTATATTATGAAATATAATTTAGATAATTTAAATATTTTGTTATTTTATGTAAAAAGAAATAAAATTTTTCATAGATACGACTAGCCATTAATGGCTTCAAGCTGTCTATTGCTACGCGTATAATCGTTTTTTTCTGGTAGAAAATAAAATCATCTAACACTTTTCACAGGCAATAATTTTTTCCCAAATTAGAAACGACAAAATATTTAAACGGGATTTAATCAAATATAACCACTATTTAAACTCCCTTCTTTCAATTACTTAGAAAAACAAGAGAGCCAATCCAAACAATAAAAAATATTACTTATTGATTAAGTCAAAGGGTCAATACTTGTGGCATTTTCCATTGCATTTATTTATTAATCTCATCTTTTACTCTCTCAAATTTTATGCTTGAAAGCCTTCTGTTTGAAAGTTGAAGATAATTTTTTTTCTTTTTTCACCGAAGAACAACGTCGGAGCAGGTAATGATTCTTACGAAAACCCTTTTCATTATATGTTTGGTTGACGAGAAATTTGAAGAGAAAATGAACTATCATATCCATATAGCTTAACCAGAGCTGATTTTGAGTGTTTCTTTCCTCTCTTTTTTTCTTTTGATTTCCCCTGAACAAAAACAACAACAACAGAGTGTGCTCTTATTTATCTCTGTGACCCTAAATTTTCTTAGTTTTTAATCGGGATCTTTAACTTTGCTTGAGGTCTCGAATTTTTACTATATGGTATAGTGTTATGGATTGATGCTTTTTCTTGTAGTATTTTTTAGATTCTGGACATTGATTTAAGGTGGGTTTTGGTTATTGTTTCAAAAGCTTTTAACTTTGACTTAAAATTCTGAAATTGCGATAGATTATGATATACTGATTTCTCTCTATTTCTTTTTTCTTTTTAAATTCTTCAGTGGCAGATATTATACATGGGATTGAAATTGGTTCGCTATGTTTCTTTTGGGTGGATGTGAAAAACCACCCTAGAAAGTAATGAGGGCCTTCATTCTTGACTTTGAAGACTTAGCAGTAGAAATTTGTTTTTATCTTTTAGGGCTCTTGAATTTGTTGCTGAAGAAGTAATTACGTCGTGTGTAGTCTTGGTCTCCTTAATTAAGGAGCGTATTGGTTTTATTTTTGCCAAGTCTTGCTATTAAAAATCTGAATTGCTGATTGAGACTAATTTTTGGTATCGCATTAATGGGTTCGATTCAAAATACTGTGCATTACTGTTCTGTATCTAGGGGTAACCATACACTGTATACATATAGTAGAGGAGATCATGAGATTGAGAATCTAGCTGCGTTGTGCCTGGAAATGACTCCCTCTTTCCATAAGTGGTACTTTGAGACTATCGGCAAAAGGACTTATGGATTTTTTATTGAAGATGGGTGCGTTTATTTTATGATTGCTGATGATGGTCTACGAAATCCGGGTGCTCTTCAATTTCTAGAGAACTTGAGAGATGAATTTAAGAAAGCAGCTAAAAGTGGTTCAAGAGGAAGTTTTTCGGGTATGAATGCAATTGCTGTACAAGAGCAACTAGTGCCTGTTATCTGTAGATTGATAACTTCGTTGGAAAGTGTTTCTCAAAGCAGAGATGATTGGAAAGCTGATACTTCATTGTCGGGTCAGGCAGGAATCTCTCCATCACTGAATAATTCAAATGGACAAATAGAAGTTGTCAACTCAACCAAAGCTCCTTTGTTGGGAAAGTCTAGCAAGCAAGAGAAGAAGAAGGCAAAGGATCATGTGATTGTCGTGAGAGATGTGGAGTTGGAGGAGCACCGTAAATCAACTGATAGAGTCAAGGTTGATTCAACTTTGGATTCTAATAACCAAAATGGAGCCGGTTCTTCAATCTCATTGCAGAAGGATTTAGGTTCAATGAGGATAAGATCAAGTTCTCAAAGCATTCGAAGGAAATGGTGGCACCAAGTACGCATGATTCTTGTCATTGATGTAGTTGTTTGTTTGATACTATTTGTGATTTGGTTGTCAATCTGTCAAGGTATTGCATGCGTTAATGGATGATTTCAAATTAAAGCCATTAAAATTTGAAGTTTAATGACTCCAAAGTATGCTTGTCATGATTCTGTAAGAATAGTTTTCTGTTTTGTATGAATGAAGTAACAGTGTATCAGCCTTGTCAATGTGTTAAACTTCCATATGGAGGTATGTTATTAACATTTACATAATTCTCTGTATGGTTTTATGTTGTTAATTAATATGTAGGCAAAAATTTTGTAAGGTTATTAAGCTTTTGTTTGGTTATTCTATGCTATTGCAGTTAACATTATGAGATATCTCTACTTTCAATATCTTTATCTTGACCTTGTCTGATTCCTTGACATTCTACATATATAATATATAATATTTACCATTTTCTTTCAGCCATCAAATCCATTATTATTAGATTCTTTTGTAAACTATTGTAGATGACATGATTTGCAGAGGATAAGAACATAATTGGTTTAGCAAGGTAATTATCTGTTTAATGTTCTTTCCTCGCGTTCTCATTGGTATATTTTTCTCTTCTTGTTATGTCAATTGAGAAGCAGAAAACATCTCTCCAATCCCAATTTCTTTCTTTCTTGTTTCTTTGAGTTCTTTAATCCGTGTTTATATGTATGTTTGTGAAACAATGTGTTGATTCAGTGGATGTGATGGAATTTGGAGATCGTCGTGGCATCTGTGCTTTTTGTTGACATATTTGTGTTTTCTTAGTCAGATTGATAGCAAAAAATAATCACGACATAAAAAAACTGTTTGGTAGGGAACAGAATTACTAGTAGCCTTACTAAAAAATTTTTATTTTTCATGTTTTGTTGGAAATTAATTCTACATTTTAATTATTTTACTAAGATACATGAATTGAATAGGCAAGATTATGTGGGTTCAAAACCAAAATTGCTGTGAGATGGAGCACTAGGTTTGAAATATTTATAAAATAATTATATTGTCATGATCATAGCATAAAATATGGCTGTTTCAATGATCACAAAATTTAGAAAATACATTTTCTTTGAAAGAAGCTTTATCTCTTGAATTTTCTCCTTCATAATTTTCCCTTACCCTCTCTTCAATAAATTTTTCTAGTCTTCCATTGTGTTTAGCCGTTTTTCTCTCAAGCTCCCACTTGTGTTGCTGAAATTCTTCCTATCATTCTTCTGATTTGCTCAATGTTTGCATAAATTTTTTACTTATTGGATCTGTTGAATCTGGGAAAGCCTGTCCAAATTTCAGAGAGAACATATTTAGGCCAAATAAGTTAATATATTCATAGACTTAGACACCACTTTCAACCTATGGACTTAGACATCACTTCCAATCCAAAACCTTAAGTCATTGGGTCCATAAGTCTATTCCACTTATATATTACTCATTTGTCTTATAACTTTCCAATACAAGACTTTTCACTTCACATCCTCATACTTGATATCCTAACAATCTCCCCCTCAAGTGTGAGTCTCTTCTATATTAGGCTTGGGCTTACTCCCCTTAAACGAAAACCTTTTATTTTTCTCTTCTTTTTTTTCAAGTATCACGGTATTTTCAAGAATTCATACTCCTATCAAGCCTAGCCTGCTTATCCCGGAGTCTACACCAGCCAATGATCCACTCAGATTCACATGAGAGGCAAACATGTTCTTTTTCTCTAGGAATCGCGCTTTACAACTTCACCTTGGACTAACCTACTCTCTTTGGGTCATTTTCCTTGGGTGATCTACCTTGAGAGTCCATAACTCTTTTATCATTACTCTTCCTTGAGAGTTCATAACTCTTTTATCATTCTTGATGGAGAAGTAATCATGAGAATACCCATCGTCCCTTCCTTACAAGTCCACCTTGGACTAACCCACTTTCTTTGAGTCATCCTCCTTAGGCCATCTTCCTTGAGAGTGCATAGCTCTTTTATTATTCCTTATAGAGGCAGCAACCACGAGAATACCCATCGTCTCCATACTCGCGTCCCTTCCAAACCTTGCTCTAATATCACTTGTTGAATCTGGGAAAGTCCACTCAAATTTCAGGGGAAACATACTTAAATCAAATGAGTTAAAATATTCATGAACTTTGATACAATTTTCAACCCAAAACTTTAAGGCATTAGGTCTATGGGTAAATTTTACTTATATATTACTTATTTGCCTTGTAACTTTTCAACGTGAAATTTTTTACTTTACAAACTTACACTTGATATCCGATCATACTTATAAAACTCTGTTTGATTTCTGTTTTTAGTTTTTGTTTTAAAAAAAATTCTTGAACTATGCACGTAGTAGTAAAGAGTTTGATTGTTTTAAGTGTCAGAGAAAAAACGAAAGAGAGAAGAACTTATTATTTATTTTAGTAAATTATTATTACATAATTATTATGTATTCTAGTAAATTATTATTACATACATGATACAGGTGTATTAATTTTATAATAAATAGGAATAATATAATAATATTGACTTTTACTTAGTTTTTCTTATTTATTATTATTAATTGTATTAAATTTTTTTTATTAATTAATATTATTATACATAGGACAAAAATTATTTTCATAAACATGTATAAATCAAAATAAAATATTCACATTAATACGGTTTCAATTATGTAATATAAATAAGTAAAAATATTGGTTTTTATTTTTTTTATTTTTTTGAATATCAATTAAAACGAACATCACACTGAATTTCGGACAGTATTCAGATTTTTATTCAAACCATCAAATTTATTTCTATTTCCAACATTTTGCATGAAGCAGGAGGAAATTTCTGATAGCATCTGAGTCTCTTTCATAACTCTGCATCAAGCTCATATATGATATCAGTCGATGCAATCATTTTCGCGAAGAAAAGTGTCTTCTGCTGTGGAAGCTGACTAATCTTGTTTGATTCCTCCTCAGTCAGGTACCAATCAAATATCTCAAGATTTTCCTTCATTCTTTCCTTGTTCAAACTCTTTGGAACTAAACTCGCTCCTTGCTCATACACCCATCTTAATGCAATCTGAAAATAAAAATATTTTATCCATCAATTCAACAAACATCTCCTATATTTTAGAAAATTACAGATTTTTTTTTTTTTGTGATAAATATTTTTTAAAATTTAAAATCGATAATAAAATTTGTCTCAGAGAACTGACCTGAGCAACAGTTTTTCCTTTAGCTTTTGCAATTTCTTTCAGTCCAGTACATTCCATAATTGTATTCGATCCCCAGAAATCCTTGTATGCCCCGCCCCCAAAGGAGAATAAGCTGTAATATGAATACCCTTTTTCATACAAAATTCTCTCAGTTGCTTCTGTTGCCACATTGGATTCATCTCTACCTGATTGACAGCAGGAAAAATTTTGGCCATTGATAGAAGCTCCTCAAGTTTCTTACAAGAAAAATTACTTACACCAATGGCCTTAGTGAAGCCGAGATTCTTACATTCTTCCATTCCTTTCCAAACATCCTTTATATCCATGGGAAATATCTTATCATTTGGGATAGGAATCTGATGGCATTCGGGGCTCAATTTCAATGGTATATGTATTAAAAACAAATCTAAATAATCCAATTGAAGATTCCTGCATCCAACAACAAAAAAGAGAAAAAAAAATAAACTCTGCTTGATGAATAAAAGTTAATTTTCAATAATTTTTCCAATTGAATAATGACTCTACAAGAATACCCTAAACTCTGCTTGATGCAAGGCACCACAAGATCCTTCTCAGCAAACTGAATCCATAACTTGGAAGTTATAAAGAGTTCATCTCTAGATTTTATAAGACCAAGACGTAGAGCCTCAATTATTGCTTCACCAAGCGGCTGCTCCGATTGATATATGAAGGCAGTGTCAAAATGACGATAGCCTGCTCTTATTGCTTCAATAAACGCAACCTTCACTGTCTCTCTTTCATTTTCATTTGAAATTATTACTCCAGCACCAAGGCCGATTACGGGCATGGATTTGTTGCAAGAACTTATACTTATCTGAGGTACTACTGCCATTATTTTTCTGTAACTCCACCGGTTTTGATTAATTTGTTCATGAATCAAGAATAACGGTAGTGATTATATAGAGAGCTTGGTTTATGCCTAAAAAAATAAAAGATACTTGCTTTGTGGATCATCAAATGCTTGTTCAACATATCCATGAAAAAATTATCTTTTGGTTGACGTAGTCAATATTATTAAATTCATTGGCACCAAAAAAAGTGGGATTACATGTGATCATTAATTTATATATGTATTATCTATAAGTTTCAAGTATCCCCGTCTGAAAATTGTTTAATCAACATGCAATAAATTATATTAAGAAAATATTAAATATGCCTTATAATATCTGTGAAGTTGCTTTCAAATTTTAATTAATTGCTAAATATATATTTTGGTTATAGTAATCTCAATTGTCAAGATTCTTATTGTTTTGAGGTTTGATTCCCAAATCATTACGATAACAAATCGTGAGCACAACTATCTTAATAGATTAGATACAGGGAATTAACAAAAAAAAAATGTCTATTGTTTATAATCTGAATTCAAAAATATCTAAAATAAAAATTTTTAATCAAAAATTATCCGGATCACTGTTTACAGATAAAAATACCCTTAAAATTAAAAATAAATATGCACAACTAAATTCACACATTTGCATCCTGTTTGACGACAAATCAGAAAGAATTCACATATTTCCCAAATCTCATATCGTACATTTCTGATTGCAAGGTATGTGAAAGTTTAATTTTTGTTGTTTGATTATAAATGAATAATTATTATGCATTGTGGTAGAATTTTATAGATTGTAAAATCATAGCAA
>JAVXUL010000016.1:9526963-9536970 GCA_035590515.1 Trichilia minutiflora | reverse complement strand
ATAAGTCTAATATTATTATTAACATTCAAACATAATCAGTCATGATCCAAATATAAAGGTTAAAAAAATTAAATTAATTTTTTTTAATTAGGTGGGTTAAACGGACCGGCTTACGGATCGCTGGCCGTTTGACAGCTGTAGTGACAACATCAAAAAAATAAATATATATAAAAGCAAAGAGATAAAGAGACGAGATAGTCACCAAATGGCATAATGAAAATCAGAGGTGCATAGTGATGACGTAAAAAAAATAAAAAAAAAATAAAGAGAGACGAGACAGAGTTGCATATGGCAACAAAAACTTTTAGCAATCGTCGTTTCTGATGATGGGAGGTTGATTCACCGTTCTATAGAGTTAAAATTTTGCAAATATGTTTAGGACATCTTGCTCTTTAATTTGAATGATAGGATTGTCGTTTGGATAATTGCAAATTAAATTTAGAAGATAATATCTAAAATGCTTATTTTGGGTAAGAAAAATTTCTTTTTTTATTAATTTTGAGTTGTTTTTAGTTTAATCTTCACTTGTAATTATTGAGAGTATTTATTATATTATTATTAGTAATTATGAAATAGGTTTTGTACCTATTAAATTTATGTTTGTATCTAAAGATTTATAATAAATATTTGAGTAGACTCCGAGAACGGTATCATAATTATTATTCTTCAAATTGAAGGTGTTTTTTAAATTAAAAATGATTTATGGTAATTATTATTTTACTATTTATATTTATATTTGATGTATTTATTTAATTTCTTATAAATTTAATTAAATAATAAAGTTCATAATTTTTTCTAACAATCAGAAATAAAATTTTTGGTGTTTGTTTGTGAACATTGACAAACTCATAAAGACATTTTCAGTTCTATCATTTTCTGGCTTGCGTTGGTGGGACTTAAGGAAAGCCAAATCCTTCTCATTCACTTATTTTCAGATTACCAACATATATAATTACAGTATATGACATCTTTTTAGTTGGTAACGAGTTCTGTTTCTGTTTCTACAGCTTGATATCTTGCGTGAACTCGGACTATGCCATAATGAATGCAGTATACTGAACTTCATGCCAGATATAGAGGGGCATGAAACTTAAAAAGAGATAACAACTAACAAGGTTGGACAAGATTTCCAGCTGATGCAATATCATGTTCAAATTACTGCTTCTTTTTCCTCCATCCACAGGGTCAACTCCTCAGGAACGAGCCAATGGTGATGATTTACAGCTAGGACATTGTCTCCAGATTGAAAGGAAGAACACAGATGAATGCTTTTCGACATGATATCTGGCTTGTCAATATTCCTTCAATTTTGCATAGTTTGTTTTAGTGTTGAATTGTATTGATTGGAAATTCAAGTTAGGAAATTTGTAATCTAGATGTAACATGATCCCTATATACTTGAGCAACACAGTTAAATCAATGGGAGTAAAAATTGAACTTCGTTAGAGATTCTTTAATGGTTTATTTATTCAGCACTGTGGTATGACCTTCTTTTCATTCTCGTCGGTTACTTTATAAAATACCTTGAAATATTTTTTATTGAAAAAAGTTCTTTCAAAAAGTATCTAACCAGTATTTCTTCGAAGACAGTGAAATATTTTGATTTAAAAAAATATTTTCTTCGATTTCTTAATTCCATATGATGAAATAGAATTTAGATAATTTAAATATTTGGTTGTTTCACCTAAAAACGAGAGAATTTTTTTCCATAGATACTAGTAGTTAGTGTCCATCAACGGCTTCAAGTGGTCCATTGCTACGCCCATTATCATCTTTCCGGAATAAAATAAAATCATTTAACACTTTCCACAAGCAATAATCTTTTCAAAATTAAAAACGACAAAAATATTTTGTACTTTCTTCTTTTAATGGTCAGAAAAACAGGAGGACCAATCCAAAACAATAAAAAAGATTTCTGATTGGTTAAGTCAAAGGTTCAACAGTTGTGGCATTGTTCATTGCAGTCATTAATTAATCTCATCTTTTACTGTCTCAAATGTTATGTCAAAGCCTTATGTTTGGAAATTTTGTTATCTTCACGGTTTCTCAGTTTGGTTTCGGAGCAGAGGAGGTAATGATTCTTACGAATCCCTTCTATGATCTGTTTGGTTGCTGAGAAAATTTGAATAGAAAAATGAACTAAGAGCTTCTTTTGTCCTGCTGTCCATATAGGGTAACAAGAGTTGATTTTGATTGTTTCGTTACTTTTCATTCTCTGATTTTCTCCGGAGGAAAAAAAAAAAACAGAGGTTGATTACCCTAAATTTCTTATTTTTTCACCGGATCTTTAACTTCGCTTTAGGTTTCGAATTTATATCGTATGGTACAGTGTTAGGTATCGATGCTTTTTCTTGGTGTACTTTTTAGATTCTGGGCGGTAATTTGAGGTGGGTTTTGGTTATTGATTTCAAAAGCTGTAACTTTTAGCTTAAAATTCAGAAATCGTGTTGGGTTTGGGACAGATTATGATATACTGATACCGTTGCTCTCTAATTTTTTTTCTTTTTCAATTCTTCAATGGCAGATATTATACATGGGATTGAAATTGGTTTGCTATGTTTCTTTTGGGTGGACGTGAAAGAACCTAGAGAGGAATGAGGGACTTCATTCTTGACTTTGAAGACTTAGCGGTAGAAATTTGTTTGTATCTTTTGGGGGCTCTTGAAATCGTTGCTGAAGAAGTCATTACATTTTGTATAGTCTTGGTCTCCTTAATTAAGGAGTTTATTGGGTTTATTTTTTGCCAAGTCTCAATATTGAAAAACTGAATTGGAAGATGAAATGAGTTGATTTGTGGTAAAGAGTGTTGCTTATTAGGTGAAACTGGTTGCTGATTGAGACTAATTTTTGGAATCGTATTAATGGATTCGATTCAAAATACTGTGCATTATTGTTCTGTATCTAAGGGTAACCATACGCTGTATGCATATAGTAGAGGAGATCATGAGATTGAAAATCTTGCCGTGTTGTGCCTGGAAACGACTCCTGCTTTCCATAAGTGGTACTTTGAGACCATCGGTAAAAGGACTTATGGATTTTTGATCGAAGATGGGTGTGTTTATTTCATGATTGCTGATGAGGGTCTACGAAATCCGGGTGCCCTTCAATTTTTAGAGAACTTGAGAGATGAATTTAAGAAAGCAGCTAAAAAGGGTTCAAGAGGGAGTTTTTCGGGTATGAATGCAATTGGCATACAAGAGCAACTAGTGCCTGTTATTCGTCGATTGATAATTTCATTGGAAAGTGTTTCTCAAAGCCGAGATGATTGGAAAGGTGAGACCCCATTGTCAGATGATGCAGGACTCTCTCCATCACCAAGTAATGTAAATGGTCAAATAGAAGTTGTCAGCTCAACCAAAGCTCCTTTGTTGGGAAAGTCTAGCAAACAAGAGAAGAAGAAGGCAAAGGATCATGTGATCGCAGTGAGAGACGTTGAGTTGGAGGAGCACCGTAAATCAACTGATAGAGTCAAGATTGATTCAACTTTGGATTCTAATAATCAAAATGGAGCCGGTTCTTCAATCTCCTTGCAGAAGGACTTGGGTTCAATGAGGATAAGATCAAATTCTCAAAGCATTCGAAAGAAATGGTGGCGTCAAGTACGTATGATTCTTGTTATTGATGCTGTTGTTTGTTTAATACTATTTGTGATCTGGTTGTCGATCTGTGGAGGTACTGCATGCTTTAATTGAGTATTTCAAATTAAAGTTGTTAAAGTTTGAAGTCTAATGACGCCAAAGTGTGCTTGTCATGATTCTGTAAGAGTAGGTTTCTGTTTTGTATGAATGAAGCAACAGAGTGTGTCAACCTTGTCTCTGTGTTAAATTTGCATACGGAGGTATGTTATTAAAATTTACATAATTCTCTGTATAGTATTATGTTGTTAATGAATATGTACACGAAAATTTTATGAGTTTATCAAGTTCTTGTTTGGTTGTTCCATGCTATTGCAGTTAACATTACAAGATATCTATACTCTGAACATCTTTATCTTGACCTTTTCTGATTCCTTGTATAAAAGTTGTGTATTCAAACATTCTACTTGTATAATGTATAAATGTATAGCAAGCTAATTATTTGTTTAGTGTTCTTTTCTTGTGTGCTCATCGTCATTGATTTATTTTCCTGTTGTTATGTCAAATGAGAAGCAGAAAACATATCTCTAGTCCTAATTTCTTTCTTTGAGCTCTTTAATCTCTGTTTATGTTTATGTGTATTTTTGTGCTACAATGTGTGATTCAGTGAATGTGATGGAATTTGGATATTTTCCTGTCTTCTGTGCTTTTTGTTGACATATTCTTTTATTTCTAATGAGTCAGAAAGATAATGTCTAAACTACATAATGTTTAGGAAATTAATACCTGGAAAACAAGAAAAAGGAAACTAAAATTATTAATCATTGAATGAAAAGAAAGAAAATATTACTTTGAAGTTGAAGGAGGCTTCTTCATCTTTTCAATTTTCTCTTTCATACTCTTCCCTTTCTCTGCGTATATTGTTGATGTATAAAAATTTTCCTTTTCAATAAATTTTCTAGTCTTTACGTTGTGTTTAGCCAGTTTTCTCTCAAGCTCCCACTTGCGTTGCTGAAATTCTTCCTCTGATTCTTCTGATTTGCACAATGTTTTGCAGAATGTTTTTACTTTCTGGAACATATTTACAAACCTTGTTTGATTTCTGTTTTTTTTTTCAAAAAATAAAAAAAATTCTTGAACTATGCATATGTAACTCAATAAAGAGTTTGATTATTTATATTGCTAGAAAAAATAAGGAAAAAAAAGAGAGAGAGAAGAAACCAGATTTCTACAAGTAATTAATGTCTATTTAAGGAAATTTAATTTTTATTTCTTCTAATATTAATTTTTTCTTATTGCATCAAGATTTGATTTGATTTTGTGGGGGAAATCCAAATTCCCCCTCACATTTGTCCAAAATCCAGTCACCCCCTCTTTTAAATCAAAATTAATTCAGGCGGTTACAAAAAATGAACGGTTGAGATTAAAATAAATTTAGAAAAAGGGGTGATTGAATTTTGGGCAAACTTGAGGAGAGAATTTGGATTTCTCCTTTATTTTATTTCAGGAAATAAAAGCTGGTTTCTCTTTTCTACAGTATTTCCTAAATAGAAATCAGTCCTGCAGTAATAATATAATAATTTTTTTTAGGAAAATTATTATTCTTGTATTATTTATGGTTTTTAACCATTGGAGATTAATTATGGGAAAAAAATTAAATATCTTTCCTTTTTATTTGCTTTATTATGTTCTTTTGGTAGGGATATTATGGGAATAGGAGTAGAGGATCTTCCAAGGATCCTCGACCCCTCAACGGATACAATTTCATATGAAAAATATATTTTTCATAAATATTATTTATTTCAGTAAATTATTATTATTATTAGATACATGTGTATTGATCTTATAATAAATAAAAATAATATTAAAGATATAAATTTTTTTGTACAGACGAATTTATATAAATTAATATATCATAATATATTATTTCATATTTTATTCATATTTTCTGCTATCTGTCACCTCAGTACCACCCACTCCAAGAACGAGATTAAAGAAAGAAGAATCTATCAAAAAAATTTTAAAAACAAGTATATACGTATTTATTATATATTTTTTGTCACATAATTAATAAAATTTATGTACATATTTGATTCTTATAAAGAATTAAAATAATATTCATTTTCAGAAATGGTAATGAATCTTTAATATGTTAGATCTAATATTAATAACATGTGTTAGATTTAATCTTAAATATTGAAAATGTTTAAATTAAAAAAATCATTAATCATGGACCATATAATATAATATAATATAATATTAATTCAATGCGATATGGTCCATATGAGTCTGCTGTCTTCGCAAAAGGGCACTAAATAGAATAATGTCTCAATAGTTGCACAATAAATATGCATTATATTAGTACAGTCGACTATTAACTTCTTTATTTATATTTTAAATTTAGTTATGCTAATGTAATCTTTGTAATATTTCACAAAATATTATTAAAATTTTCAAAATTTTTAAATTACTTAAAATATGCTATAAAAAATTTAAAATACAACTCATAAATTCATATAAAATACCGTTAAAATCTATAACTTTTAGGTTAATATTTATATTTTAACTAATGTAAAAGTTGATGCAGTAATTTATAAATAAATATTAATTATTACATATTTTGATATAATAATAATGACACATCAGTTTCTTTCACATACAATGGAATATTAATTTCTTTGTCAATTATATAAATCCAATAGCTGTACTTAAACTGGTCAAATTAAGACCACTTAGAATTAAGGGTCGGATGGAACCATGAGCCAAATGTCAAAACTTAACCAAAGGAAAATGAATTTGACTAAAAAATAATATTCTTAAACCTTTTTTCTTTTTATATATAATTTTAATTTGAAAGTACACCAGAATAGCAACTGAAGCCTAGGATTCATTTGTGTTTTTTTTTTTTTTTTTTTAAATTCTTGGAATAAAATATTTCAATGTTCATGTGCTCATAAATAAGACTTTTCATTTTCGCAGTCAAAATAATACAACTCTTTTTTATTCCATTGAAAAGTTAATGCTCTTCGTAATAATCATTTCTGGGCTCCTTATATATTTAGTCCTCGTCCTTAACTTAAATTTCTGTGAGTTTTTTCATTGCATGCATAGAAAATAGGTTTCCAATGGAGACTAGCAACCGAAGAGTTTGTGTTACGGGTGGTGAAGGGTTTGTAGGCTCTTGGCTTATTAAGAAACTTTTGGATAAAGGGTTTACTGTGCATACAACGTTGAGGCCAAACCTCGGTAATCTCTCTCTCTTTTGTACTTCTCTAAATTTTCTGACGATGGAAATTATTTTTGTAAGCTTTCTCTAAATGAAATTGAATGGTTTGATGGTCTCTTAACAGATTTTCAATTCTGACTCTGCCAATACTTACAGGAATTTTCTATCATAGAAGAATTTGCCTGGAACTTTCGTATGCTATGTAGTTAATTATATTGCATGTTGAATTAATTAAATTCGTAACACTGCAGAGAAATCTAAGGTTGATTTTGTAAAAAGTTTACCATACGCGGATACAAGATTAGTTTTGTTTGAAGCTGAGATATATAATCCAGATATATTTGAGAAAGCAATTCGAGGTTGTGAGTATGTTTTCCATGTCGCCACTGCTGTCCAACACACTGAGGGCTACCAGGTTTAATTTATCTCTTGATATATTCATCATTATCTATTCTTTTTTTTGTTCTGGCTTTAATATTGCCAAGATTGTCTAAGGATTTATAATTAAATTTAACAATTTAATGATCACAGTTCAAGAACATTGTTGAAGCCTGTGTTGCGGCTGCTAAGAAGATTGCAACATTTTGTGTTCAATCAGGAACTGTGAAGAGATTAATCTACACTAGCAGTGTAACTTGCGGATCACCATTGAAAGAAGATGGAACTGGTTATAAAGATTTCATGGATGAAACATGTTGGACATCTCTTGATCATCCCGTTACTTGCTCAACTAGTTTGAAGGTAAGGGATGACTTCAAAGAATAAAAATTGTGTTTTCATTATTGTGATGTCTTTACAATTAAAAACTGTTGTCAATTACTTATCCTGTAATTTTGCCTTTGCCATAAACAGGATTACATAGAATCAAAAATGAAATCAGAAAAGGAAATAATGAGCATTGGGAAGACGAATAATTTGGAGGTTGTAGCCGTGGCACTGGGCATGATAGCTGGGGATACTGATTTACCTTACAGTTTCATTCCTATAAGCGTGATTGGATGCTTATATCAGATTGTGAACAATGAATTTATTTGCAAATCAGTGAGAGATACTGAAGAATTGCTAGGAAAAATCCCATTTGTACACATTGATGATGTTTGTGAAGCTCACATTTTCTGCATGGAGAAACCTTCGATCAGTGGCAGCAGATTCTTTTGTACAAACGTATTTATTTCATCGGCAGAAATGGCAAAATACTACCAACAAAATTATCCAGATGTTCATATTAAACAAGAGTAAGTAGCTATAACTCATAACCCTGACTTTAAACAAGAGTAGGGTTAGCACACATTCAACCGTACCATACTTTTTTTAAAATCTTTCCTTACAATTTTTAACTTATTAAGAAACCTGGTGTATGGTTCAGGTATTTGGATGTTCCAACGAAAGAAGTGAAGTGGGGTGGAACGAAGCTTGAGGAGAAGGGTTTTGTATACAAACACGATATGAAGAAGTTATTCGATGATTCCTTTAAGTGTGGTAAAAGGACTGGCTTTCTTCCACAGTAAATCAATTTCTGCCATTTTGTTTCAATTGTTCTTAAATTTGATTGAGTGAGTTGTTGCTTTTGGTTATCATAACTTCTAGGCATGTAATAAAATCCTCCATCTCTTAAGTTTGTACTATGTATGGAGGTGCAAAATTTAATGAAATAATATAAGTTTATGGAGCAGAAAATATTATATCGGACAAGATTAGAATGAACATTTTCGATACTGGCCAAGACATCCAAAAGGACAAAATTATAAAGCAAATAATTAGAATTTATGAAATTGGAAATTGAATCGAGACCAAATCCATTAACCCGGCCAGAGTTTCATCTCGTTAGAGCAATCACCAATAGTCTAGAGGTAAAATGCTCGTCATATTTTCTATTTGAGAATAAGTTCGATTTTCCACGTGATTATTTCATACATTTTCCCTCAATAACATTATATGGATATAAAAAAACCATTGTGAACATAAATATACATAAAAAAGCCATAATTGTATAAGCTTGCTAATCATGTCTAAAATGGGAAGTAGAGATGGCAAGTGGACCGAGCCAGTTCAGTCCGACACGGGCCCGACCCGTGAACAGTGAAAATCCTGTACGGTTTGACCTATTAAAAGGACCGTGTCGAACCGAGAGATTAGGCCCACAGGCTGGACTCGACATGAGCTCGTGAAGGGTTCGGCCCATGAGGGGCCGTGCTAAGCCCGGCACGATCTCATAAATAATATTAAAATAATAATAAATTATTATTAAAATAATATTTTGACCTGCGGACACGACACAGGACAATCCGTCGGCACGACACGACCCTTTTGAATCGTACTTCATGGGCCATATTAAACCTTTAATTTTTTTATCGGATCAGACCCGACCGAGCACGATAACCCATAAAAATCTTATTTTCATTGGCTGGACCAATCCGTTTGCCACCTCTAAATTGTGAAGGGCTCTTCTCTTTCCTTTATTCCTATTTCTCCACTCTGACATCCCGCTCGAATCAACTGGCCCACGTGTCTCGAGGCATTTTCATAATCCTATCCAAATCTTTTCATTAATTCCAAGCCCTCGACCTGGAGGTTTACGGCAGTGGATGAGCCAAAAGTTGGTGAGGTTGGCTTGTCATTTAAATGAAGGTTTGCATCTCGACAACGGAGAAAAGGCTAGGTGGACCTCCAACGGAGCAAGCATAGGTCTCTAACAGTATCGTAGCAGCAGAGGGATGAGAGCTTTCAAAGCGGTTCTCAAATGAAGATGTATAAGTTTAAAAAAAAAATATATTACAACATGTTTTCTAAAATTGTGAGAAAATCTAATTTTAGTGCAATAATTATAATTTAAATTTTTTTGCATTTAAATGAATCAAATATAAGATAGTAAGATTAAATCTATTCTAAACACACACACACACACAACACTCAGAGCCCACCTTGGGTGTCCAGTCAATGTTTCTCATTGCGAAGTGTCAAATGAGTTAAGGAAAGGATTTTATCTTACATTTGGTATTATCGCAGCGTGATCCCTGTGCATGTGTCTTGGCTTAGGACAACTACTTGATGATCCGAGTGATCCCGTCCTTAAGAGGGTACACCGATCCCGTGCATAACTGGATGCTTCGATGAAGGCTAGGTATAGCAGTTTCTCCTGTTTCTAAAAAAATAAAATAAAATCCATTTTAATAAGTGATCGGTTGTCGAATCCGTTAAAAATAAAA
>JAVXUL010000016.1:9516631-9526863 GCA_035590515.1 Trichilia minutiflora | reverse complement strand
AATTAAAAGTATAATGATAATTATATTATAAAGATTATTTAATTAATTAATATCGTAATTATATTATAAAACATAAATTAATTAACTAATGATATCGGAAAAATATTTATTATTAATTTTAAATTTTAGAGATATTTATCATAGAAAAAATAAGAATATTTATAATTTTTTAAATTATAAAAAAATATTTATTTTTTTTATATTTATTCAAATTCCGAAACGTAAAAAATATCATAGGCCTTTTCTCATCAAATTTGTATTGACTAAATATGAATTCTTGTGCTCTATCGAAGTCATAGTTTATTAAATTCATATCGATTAATACCCCACCCCACTTTAATTATAAATTAAGTTTTAATATTCGAATTTAATTATAAATTAAAGGAATAATCGTCCTGCAACTTGAATGCATGCTTCTTTATTAGGAGCAATAGTCTCGTAGCACTCCAATTACATTTGGTTAATAAAATTTTGAATTACTATACAATAAGTAAAATCATTTTGAAAACAGTAATGATTTCCAACAGTAGAAAGCAACCAGGAAATCCAGGGACAGCAGATCTGGATTACATTTGTCCCCCAAGAGGGTCCGATATAATGGGTCCATAATGGGTCAACTTCAAACATCAAAGACTTTTTCCAAGAATTTCAAATATCAAAGCTGAAAGCATAGATTATAAATAATAAATATACGCAGGAGATTAAACTCATTGGGGCTTACACTTTACAGACCTCATTTGGGTACACTGCTCACAATTTCAAATTTTACACATATTATATGTATTCAACTACATATTAATAGAAATAGAAAACCAAGAATAGTTCATGTTAAATTTACAAAAATTTGGATATTAACTAATATTATATTTATTTAAAAAATTAATAAAGATTCTCTTGCATTCCAATAGAAGGGGGGAAGGGAAAAAAAATAACAGGATTTCATAAAGAGCATGGTAAATTTTGAAAATTTTAAACATAAAAAGTTGATATTCTCATGGACAAAAACATTAGCAGAGAATTAAAGTAAGCATAGAACAGTAGTATCAAATTAAAAAAACACAGTGATAGCAGTAAGTAGCATAGAAAATTCATTATTCTCCCACCCAGCATATGGATATGGAGAAAATGAATCTTATCCCTAGAAGCTATAATAACATCTTTAGTTACAATCCAAGCCATAGACTTATACATATCATAGAGAGAGTTTCAACGTTTATCTCCAAGTAAAAGTTTCGACAGAGAGATCAGAAAGAGATAAGGAGAGAGAGAGAGAGAAGAGAAATATGAGAATGATCACCTAAGAGAGAGAGAGAAGAGAAATATGAGAATGATCACCTAAGTCCTAACCATGGTTGGTTGGTGGGGGTTAGAAGAGAAGAATCCAAGGGGAACCAAAATATATCCCGAGGATTACATGCAAATGCATTTTGAGCTCCATATCCATTCATGGAGTTCTTGCAAGATGGTGCAATCTATTTAAAACTAGATGCAAAAAAAAAAAAAAAAAAATTAAAAAACAAAAACTATCCCTCCTACATTTAAGTGTTTTGTTGCTAATACTCCAAAAGTTTAGCCACAATAAATTTACAAAAAGAAGAAAACAAACTAGAGTTAGTAAAAGATTTTCTCCCCTTACCCAAAGGGAAGAAAGATTTGTTTTTTTGTAAAAAAACAAATGCTATGTGAGATTTTAGTAGAAAAAACAAAGAAAACATTTTATAAAAACATGATTGTTGCTGCCCTAGTTGCTACATGGTCCTAGTTCTATAACCCTAAGACTACATGTTAATGCATAAAAAAACTTTGGGCATGCCGATGCCCCTTTACTAAAATTGCCTCTACACCTAGAGGTTTGATTAGCAAAAAGTTGGAGGGATTAGCCATGTTGGTTTGCCATTTTTCTTGTTGAATTTACAATTTTTGCAAACCATTTTTTCTTTTTTCAATTTATTAGCCTTTCCTAGGCTAAATTAACAGTTACAAAATGATTTGTTTTTTACTTAGCCTTTCCAGAGGCTAAGAATTTACAAAACTTTTAAACTATTCCCAACTCAAATCTGATATTCCAAACAGCTTGAGCTGATGACTTTGATACAAAGCTGCTTTTGGTTCTCTTCAAAGAACCGTTTGCAAGAAAAAACATGCATGATCATCCAAATTTTGGATGTGGGTTTTTGCCCCTATGGGGAGCACTTTGTTTTGTGCGTGCAAAAATGCCCAAATCTTGCCCTGCAATTTTGGACATTTGTTGTGTGTTAGAACGACAGAGAACAGAGAGAGGAAGGTAGAGAAAGAGGACCATGGTTAGGCTAAAGACTTTTGTTGGATGATGATGATGATGAAAGACTTCAGAGAATTGCATGCAGCTGAATATGATGTGAAATTTGAAGGAGAATATCTGAGAAGAGATTACATCATTCTAGCGATGAGGAATTGGTGCAGCATGGAGAGCCAAATTGGTCACGCCTGTGGCACAGCAAAACACACTGTCAAAAATGTTAGTACTTCTTTCCAACGAAACACATACTTTGAAAGCGAAAAACAAATTCAAAAATTCTTATTATTCGTTAATAATTCCTTAATGCATGGTTGTTTTATTAAATTAACATTAATTCGATACTGTTTGCAGAATACAAACCTGATTGCAAGGCCGGAGTGGGAGCAAGAGAGATGGGCGGACCGTAGTGCTGAGGATAACCGGCTGCAGCAGCGTTGATAGCGGAGTAGGGAAATAGGTGGTGGGGATACTGAACACCGTAGCCTTGGCTGGACGTATATCCGGTTGCACCAGCGGCTCCACTTCCTTCTCCGAACTGGAGATAAGGGTAGAATGCGGCTGCTGCACTAGTCATCATTCCTCCTGCTGCTGGGCCATTTCCATACATGGGATACTGAGCAGTTGCTCCTCCATAAACACTGTAGTAGCTCTGAAAATTTTTTAAATAATAAGGACAGAAAAATTACAGTTCGAACAAATTATTTATAACATGACACGAAAAGTCATAATGTGTCTATAAATTATAAGTGTTTTTAAAATTTTATTTTTGAAAGACAAAAATAATATTTTAAACTTGATACAGATTTTGAAAACAATAATACAAAGTTGAAAACAACAAATACAATATACTCTTTTGTAGGTAAGACTAAGAAAACATAGAAAAATAATAATTCAGTTGAGTGGGGGGGAAATTTTGGAAGATTGTGAAAGTGTTGCTGTTTGACAGAGAGGATATGGACCACAGAAACATAAAAGAAAAATATATAATAACACAGCTGTAAATTCAGCTTATCAACATCATTGATAATTCAGATTCATTCATATATCCTGTTATAATAAGTGGAAACAAATGAGTCTATATAAATTTCTTTATCTAAGGTTACTATATTAGTTACTGCTTGATCTAATAATTTTTAACTATCAGGTTATATTTAGGATTAACACTAATATTTAACATCCAGAACATTCACCTAATATTGTTACTAGTTAAGAAACAAATTAACATTTACTTCAACCTAAATAAAAGCCTTGTACCAGACGATCCATTGGGTAGCAAGTCTATCTCATAGGATTCACGAATGTCAACAATTGTTGGTGGGTAGTCATTGTTAATTTTCATTCTGTTTTGAAGAAATTTAATGTCCAAAATAAGTAATCAATTATGGCAACAATTTCATGTCATATCCTTTTTAATTATTTTTCCTTTTTTGTTTTAAATACAAATATATATATATATATATATATATATATGATATTATTATTAGGGTTTGGATAGTAGATAAAAAGTCATTGTTTTCGAAGAACCTGAAAGAAAAGATAAAGGAAAAAGAGAATGTAGTACAAACCGTAGGGTAAGTGTAATCTGGGGAGTATGGAGAGTACCTGCAGAAATAATGTTTACACAAATGACAGAAGAGAAGGAAAGTTAGGTTTGGAATTTTGTTCATATAATGTGAAACCAGCATTAATAATTCCAAACCTGAAAAGAAAATGTAAAACTTAATATGTATATATAGATACAGTTGTTGAAATAATTGCAAGAACAAAAGACTAAAAGCACATGCACGTTTCAATTATGCATGATTCCATACGAAAAAAGCTTGAGAGAGAAAGAAATGATGCTGATTATGATGATCATGATGAAGAATGAGCCAGCATGCTTGAGTTGTCATTAAACCATAGTTTAATGGGGTTGGTTGAGCTGAGTCTGCATATGAGTTGGCAATGCACGTGCATGCAGGTTACTCTCATAAGCAAGTGCAGAAGAGAGAGAAGACATAGAGTAAAAAAGAAAAAGCGGAAAAAAAAAGAAAAAAAAGAAAGTGAAGAAGAAAAAAGAATTGTATACCCATATAGATTGTAAGGAATTCCTTGTTGGATGGCATAATGATGGAAGGTGGCAGCAGTTGAAGGAAAAGTTGTTCCTCCAAAACCTGCGGCTGTCTGAAAAGAGTTCATTACCCGAAAGTTATTTCTACCTGCTCCTCCTCCTCCTGTTGAAAAACATAAATTTATAGTTAATCCATCTGAAAGAAACACAAAAAGAAAAGAAATTAAAACATAATGCAAGAAGGAGAAAGCTTATGTTCATTTAATGACAAAAATTATCAAATGGTATAGCTTTTTATATTTCAGACTGAGTGTTTGGTTTCTGAGAAAGAATGTTGTACAGACATGTGTATCAAGCACTTCCCTTTTTTTTCATTTAACAAGACAAATTATCGAGTCTGAAAATATAGAACTTTCTATATTTGGAGGAATATTCAAGGGATGTATTTGACTGAAAATGTGTTTTGTTGATAACAGAATATTTTTGAAATCGCTATGTGTATTTTCTTCTTTTTTATTTCTTAACAAAGAAAATATAATGTAAAAGAAGATAAATTGGAATAATAAGATTAACTGTCCAGCAGGGAATATCCATAACCCACTAAGCTTGCATACTGGATTAGCATCTTCAAACAGTGACATGAAATATTGTATGATTTCATGAAACTTTTGTTGGATCTGATATGTGTCAAAACCCTATCTTCTTATATGGTTAATTCAAAATGTAAAAAAATAAAATAAAATAAAATAATTTTGGTTACCATGCTTTGGCGTTGAGGGCTTGGATCTCTGGACTCCCAAACAAGCAAGATTGCAATTGGCCCTTCTTCCATCTATCACAGGAGCCGCATCAACGCAAGCTTTCATGGCGGCATCAGGTTCGCGAAAAGTTACCTAAATTAGAAACAAATACATTGTCTTTATGATCATACAATGAATATGTACTTATACATACATACATACATAAAATAATAAAGAAGTTTGCTCTTCCAAAAATTTTTCAACATTTTATCAAAACCCCTTTTAGATCTTTCATTTGGATGAAGATCTCGTATTGGAAACAAAGATCACCTTGCTTACTGTTAGATTAACCAAAATAAAAGATGAAAATAAGAAAGAAAATTAAGAATGAAGCAAGAGTATACAAATCCATATCCTTTGGATCTGCCAGTAGCCTTATCGGTGATGACAACAGCTTCCAAGATCTCACCAAATTGCTCAAAATACTTCTCCATAGTTTCCTTCTGAGTTTCCCAAGCCAAACCTCCAACAAAAACTTTTGTGTAAGTTGTGTCACCAAACTGACCTGCTACCATATTAGCTGCCGGAGTCATCATGATCTCTTTCTTCCTGTTCTTGCTTCTTCAGCTGATAGATTGCTGCTCTAGCTTGATATTTTTCTTCTCTCTTTTATTTACTCTCCAATGAAAAGTCAGCCAAAAAAACTTCGTGGTATTTATATTTTTGTGAGTTAATTGGGTGATAGAAGTTGGAGGTAGGGCTTGGTGGCAAAATATAGATCAATAGTAGATCTAAATGAAAAAGACCCACTTGAGTTTTGAAGGATATGGCTTCAACTTGGCCTCTAGATTTTGTAGATGAAACTGTTTGTGTTTTGTGATCACACACAGAGACTCAGAAGGAGAGAGAGAGAGAGAGAGAGAGAGAGAGATGATTAGGTTAGATAAAGAGAAATGGGAGGGAATTGAAGAGAAAGCAAAAGTTGTAAAGGAAAGGAAAGGAAAGGAAAGGAAGGCAAAGGAAAGACCGTCTCATAATACGGACATTAATTATACAAACAGGCCGCCCCCACAACTTCCCATTCGTCAATTCAATCTTTCACTCGCCTCCTTAATTGCATCTTCTTCCCTACTATTCTATTTCCCTTTTCAGAAATTCTAATCCAACCTCGTCAAGTTTGTCAAAACATCATGATACCTCATCCTCGCGTCCCATCTCTATTCTTATTTCCCACAAGTTCACAATGAAATTAAATTAATTAAACTATCTATCTCTCAACATCTAAGTTCACTCAAAAATTATTATAATTAAGTTATTTTTTCAAGAAAATAAAAATATCTTGTAATTATTAAAAATCAAAATTAATCACTCAAGGAAAGATTAAGAATGCAAATAAATTATAAAAATTTAAAAGACATTCAAACCTCTAAATATTTTATTTGTAATAAGTTAAAAAATATATTTTTTATTATTGTTTGTCGGTAATTTTTTGTTTTAAATTTTTTTTTGATAATTTGTAAATTTTAAATTTTAATAATACTCATAAGAATTAAATTAGTTACACTCATTTAAGTTTTTTATCACCAATAATTGATTTCGAATGCAGAAAAATTAATTGTTGACAAACGTTAATTAATACATAAACTACTTTTGAGAATAATTTTTATTGTATTCATGTTTTTAAATTTTCCCAACTTTAGGGGGACTAAATTAGATTATCCCTTCCGTCTTTTGAATCTCCACGCGGGGAAAGTGAGCGTGAGATTTGTTCTGACGTATTATTACGTTTGTCGTCGCTGTACTTTCTATTATTTTAAGGGCGAATACGAAATGACGAATTAGACCTAAAAACTTTCCATAATCACGATATTACCATAGGAAATTAGACTATTGAGGTATAGGTTCGTAGTGGGCAGAAACGGAACGGGAAAATCTAGAAAACGGAGGGAAATGAAGGGATGAAATCACGCGGGAGGTCAACGGTCAACGATGGAATTGCTTATATGTAAAGGTTATGATTCTATGCATCTCCCCCTCTCCTCCCTTTATTATATGTATTGTCGTATTCAATATATTAAAGGGTAATTATCCTTTTTTAATTAATTAACAAAAAAAAATAATTACTAGATTATTTCTTCTAAAAAAAAGAGAAAAAGAAATTATTAGACTATTTCTTCAAATTGCAAAATTATTTATACCAAGATTAATATGTTAAGAATTTATGTTGTTAAATTATGTGTTTTTATAAATAAGAAAAATGTTGATATACATTATTATCATAAATATTATATATAAATTTTTATATTTTTTAATTTTTAAAAAATATAAGATATGTTACTATGATACAATAATATGATATTTATATAAAATATTTGTATTTTAACATTTTTATTTTCCTATATTTATATACTTTCATTTATATTTGAGAATATTCATTTGTATACTATATATTACCTTCTCCCATCTACTCTTAGCCCTTTGATATATAAACTAATTATTTGATAATGTTCTTTTGTTCTTATGAATTCATTTCTTTATTATATTTAATCTAGGGTGGAATGAAGAGTTGACACGATTAGGTTATGATTTATCATTTCTTGAATTAAAATTAAACTATGCATAGGGATTTAAAAATTATGTAGACCCTATAGCTCAATGCTTCCCTACCACTTAGACATTTTATGAATTCTTTTTCTCATTCTTATGAATAAATATGTAAAATATAGATTAATAATATAATACTATCACATTAGTTTATATAAAAAATTTGTTACTAGAATTTAAATTATTATAATATGTTTATAATAAACTTAGGAAATTGAATTATTCAATTCAAAAATCTTGAAGTAAACAAAAATGGACATGTAAATTAATAAGACCAAATGGTAAATAAGTTGCATAAAAATTAATTTCAATGAATATGTTTCATAATGGATATGTGGCACATAAATTAAACAAATAGATTTTTCAAAATGGTACCAAAAAAAAAATAATAATTAAAGTAGAATGGGTGGACTAATGAGGGAAGAAACAAACTTATGAAGCAGCCATTCACCAACAAAACTTAGAAAAAGCAAAACCACTAGCTGGCCGAAAGAAAGATCATTGAAGTTTCATCACACAGTCACAGGCTGGAATTTTGATCAATATAGAGATTTTTCAAAGAGAAAAGAAAGAGATATCTTCGCTGCCAACTTATATCAAAGGGATATTTTGGCTTCTTCTTCTTCTTCTTCTTCTTCAAAATAATTGATGTCTTTAATTAATCTCCTTGTTTTTGTTTTTAACAAAATTTGATGGAAAGGGTTTAGGTTTTAATATTTTATTATTGAGAATAAAAACAAAATTATTTAATTGAGAAATATTTGAATCTTGGTTACATTAATTATTAGAGAGGATAAGAATTTTAATTGGATTGAAAAATGAAAATAAATAAATTAAGTTGACCTATCATATATATTGATCACAAATTAAAGAAGCTACCAACTATTGTCTCTTAAATAACCTTATTCATAGAGACAAAAGGGTGCTTATGAAATTAAAAATATTAATTATTTCATGAAACTTTTCATTTTAATTGTAATAATTTTTTCTATTTTAGTTTAAGATAATTAATTTAAATCAAGATCACTTCATCTACTACTCTAAAAATTTCTCCAAATTAAACAAATTAATACCCACAACTTAATTATAAGATATATTAATAATGGTGATTGGTATAATTGATAATCATAAAGTGATTAGACACTTAGAAAATTTGATAGACCTATCTCATCTAAATTTCACACAGCAAGTAATTAATTAATTAATTAATTTTCATTTTTATTGAATCTCTGTCATGCATGTCACAAACCATTTACCAAAATTATACGATAGTTGTGGTTGTCATGTTATTATTATTATGTTAGTTGAGCCCATAGTAATTAACATTTCATTAACAAGCAATAAATGGGATTAATTTTTCTATCTATTCTCAATGTTGATAGCTACAACCTACACATGGATATTATTATTTACGCATTAATTATTTTAAAATCAACTAACAATAAGTAAATAAATTTTTAAAAAATACAAATAAATTATCATATAAAAGATTATTAACATAATATTAGAGCTAATATTTTTTTTATTTAAATTTGAATATCATTCATTTAACTATCAAAATTTATTATTATTTTTTTATATTACTTTTTTTTTTCTTCCCTCTTTAATTTTTCAATTTAATCGGCTAGCTACTTCTACCAGATATGATTTGAGTTTGGTGTTGATGTAATGTGATATTGATTTGGTTCTTATTGGTTAGTTTTAATTAATTATTGCTTGCTATTGTTGAAATTTTGGGTAGTCATCTATTTCAAGTAAATCACTACATAGTGTTTGTATTTGGTCGTTTTGAGGGATGTGGTTCAAATAATTATTTTTTTTTTAAATTTTTTAATATACATATAACTTAACGGATAACGCAATTTGTTTTCCTAAACACAATTATACAAAGGGACATCTAATATTATAATATTTATTAAGTTAAATTATAAATTATAAATTAATCAAATAATATTATTTGATAACACTTCCACCTTATTATTAACAAGTGGCAACATCACTTATTATCATGATGTTATGAAATATAAGTTAGGATTATTATCAAATAAAAGTTGATAAATATTAATTTTTAAATCGATAAATATTTAATAAAATAATTATAACCTAAAATCAGGTTGACTTTAAAATCAATATTTAAAATATTTATCAAATATTTTAAATATTATACGGGGATTCTCATAATTTTAAAAATAAAATTTAAAATAGATTTTTATAAAAAGATTTGTCACTATTTATTGTTTATTTTATCCTCATATTTCGAATCTTCGATAAACACCTGTCGATAGAGCTGTCAAACGGACCGACGGTCCGCGAGTCGACTCTTTTAACCCACCATTTAGGTGGGTTAAGACAAAAAAAAATTGATCCGTTTAATTCGCGAGCTGATTTGGCTCAGTTCGTTTAATCCACGGGTTAAATGGGCCAACTCGTTTAACTCGCGGGCCGGTTCGTTTAACCCACCTAATTAAAAAAAATTAATTTAATTTTTTTAATCTTTATATTTAGATGATAATTGATTATATTTGAATGTTAATAATGATATTAAACTTATTATTTATTA
>JAVXUL010000016.1:9502502-9516223 GCA_035590515.1 Trichilia minutiflora | reverse complement strand
ATTTAAAATTTTTAAAATCGATCCGCGGACTGGCTCATTTAAGCTCGTTAATTTGCAGATCGGGTTAGGACCAATAAAATATTAATCCGCATAATAAATGGATCGATTCGACTCAGTCCGTTTAAGTATCGGTTCGCAGTGGGCCGAGTCGAGCTAAGCCAGCCCGATCCGTTTGACAAGTATACCCGTCGGCGGGTAGAACAGACGACGTGGCAAAGACGAAATAATAATCTTGGAACGAGGGCAAATTAGGTAGAAGGAAAGGTTAAGAAAGATCTATTGGGCGAATGCATTAGGCGGGCCCACCAAAACTCCCTTCAATCATACGATATTTAGACAAAGATTTTAAAAAGAAAATTAGATTGATATTTAAGAAATAAACTAATAACATTCGGATCCTAAATCTTAACAATTTTACAAAAAGGATACATTATTTTCATTTGTTACTAATAGATCTCTCATCCAACTGCAATTACTAAAATACCCTTTAGTAATAGCTGCCTCGCCATAAATTGGTACTACTAACTACTAAGTTAATGCTAGTCGAAATGACGTGTCAATTTGATAAAATGAGTACATGAAAGGATTTCTAATCTTTAAAGAATAATTTTGTAATTTTATCTTAGGATTAGATATTTTTTTATAAACTGTTTTACGGATTGATGAACTGTAGATTGATCTATTTAATTCATCATTTAAATAGATTAAGATTAAAAAAATTAATTCGTTTAATTTGTGAATTGATTTGATTCGATCCGTTTAATCTATGGATAGATTTATTTAATTAAAAAAATTTTAATTTAATTTTTTCAACCTTTATATTTAGATAATGATTGATTATGTTTGAATTTTAATAATGATATTAGACTTACTATTTATTAATATTGAGTGATATTTGATTAGTATATTTTAAAATTTGAGATCATATGTTTAGACTTATAATTATTGATAAAACTTTTATTTGATTTATTAAAATTTTTATATGTTAAGTTATAATATAATTAGTTTATATTATATTTATATTATAAACTTATTATTGTTTATAATATATTGTATTTATTTATAACTAGTATATTTTATATATTTATTTTTAAATTTAAAATTTTTAAAATCAGGTCGACTCGTTTAAATTCACGAATCGGATTAGAACCAATAAAATATTGACCAATATAATAAATGAGTTAACTCAATTTGATCTGTTTAAAATCGGTCCACAACAAACCGAATTGAGTTGAGTTGTTCCGTTCCGTTTGACAGCCCTATTTCTTTGTTACAAATGAATAAACTGTGTCCTTGTGAGTAAAATTGTGAAAAATTAAGGATCTACAAGGTTTATAATCGCAATTATAAGTAATTGATCAAACGATAATGAATATCTGACCGCTGAGATTGTGAGTATTTCGTACACACGCGAAGCGTGAGATTAAAACCAAGACCCCCCAAAGGAAAAGATGTTTGGAGTGCGGTGAACATCTTCTTATCTGGCAGCTGTCTCCAACTTATTTGAGTGAGGAATGAGACCCACTGCCAGTTCAGTTTCATTCACATGCATCGTTCAGACATCCACTGCCTCCCCGCTTGCTTGCTTTACCCTTTGTGTTGAGTCATAAAAAGTAATATATATTTTTTATTTAAAAAAAAAAAAATTTGTTCATTGATTTATTTATTTATTTTGAATGAACTTGTTTGACATTTTTATTGGTTTCATAAATATTGATTTTATTCGGAATTCTGTTTTGATAAATACGTTGATTCCCAATTTCATTTTTTATTTTAATATAAAAATATAACTATTATTATTTAATAAATAAACTCGAGCTCTTGACTCGATGTAAAGTTCGAATCCAGCCTGAACTCGTTTTTAAAAACTTGAAATCTTGAATTCGACCCACTTAATTTTATTAAATTAGGCAAAATTTGAGCAAAAATCCCATGTTTTGCCTTTTTTATTTTTATTTTTTAAAATTTAAATAATATTTATTATGTTATCTAATAATAATTATAAAACGAAAATAGATCAAGATAAGTTGTAAAATCACAGATCATAGCATCTTGATGCCAAATATGTTTTCATTCATTTGGACTTTTTCAAGTATCATCTAGTCGCTCTTGGGCCTAAGCAAGAGAGCAGTGTATGTGTTTATAAGCATGAGAAATTTATATATACTATAAATAGAATTTATATTATTTATTTCTAATGTTTAGTAGAATGTATGTTCCCTGGTTTGTTTTAATTCTTGCCTGTCTCATATAAATACATTTTCCCTATATTATATTTAATTTCATATCAGTCACTATAATTTTTTACTTAATTAAGTAAAATATTTTTTAGAATAATTATGATTGCATATGTCCATCAAAGCTAATGACAACCCCATGACTTAGCATAATGATAAAGACTTAAACTTTTAAGAAGTCCCAAACTCAAACCCCAGATGCTACCCTATTAAAATAACTAATAACTAAAAGGATCATCCCGTAAATTTTATCTTAACTACTCCTGCGAACATGACAACAGACCAATTTGATTGATGTCTGTCTCCGATTCGATAGATTAAAATTTTCCGTATATACCAAAAAAAACAAAAACAAAGCGAATGGCTATCGAAAAAACATGATTATCACTAATTGTACTTAAATAAAATACGAGCTCTCAATTCCTTTTAGAATCCCACATTCATTGCACCATAGTCATGTCATTGGAGAAACACCATTGCCTCAAAGAAGAAGCTTCCACACAAGAAGTGATTCTTCAAAGTTAATTACATGCAAGTACTATCTGAAAAGTGCATTTTTGCTTCTGATTTCTTGGAAGCTTTGATGTTCTGGCAATGATCTTTACCGGTAACAAAAAATGGAGCAAGCCACATCAAAATATTTAGTCCTTAATAATTCTAGCATAAAGAAGCTACTCCATGTTTGCCTACAGCATATCTTCATGGTAAAGATGAAGGCCAAGACCAAAGCGTGCACAGGCTCGACGAAATGCCATTGCTTCCGCCTTCTGTACAGCATCCCCATAACCTTCCTGGTCAACTAAAGCAGTTCCGGTTGACTCCCTAAAAATCTTGTGGAACAACATGAATGGAAAAAGAGAAAAAAATACACAAAGAAAAATGACAATCAAGTCAGTTAACACTTTGTTATAGTAGTTTCAAGTTAAAAAAAGAAAAGAAAAGAGGGAAAGAATGAATCCTTCGCAATCAAAGCCATCAAAAAACCTTGCTTCAACTTTGACTCCCATGTAAATCGTTGTTTATTCCTCGGATCTAATGTGATTGTCCTCTACTTGAACTACAATGAACTCCCGACTGTAGGCTACTTTCTATGAAATTTTATAGCAATTCTGCCGATAGACTAAATTTCTGCTGTTTAAAAGCATCTCAAGGCCAAAAACTAACCTGCTTTGCTATGAGGCAATCTTTTTAATGCAGATATCAACTCTGAAGCTCATTAAGTTCATGTCAAACATCATTTGTGTTAAAGTTTTGAATTTCAGCTGTTGACACATCATTTCTCTTGGCAAATAAGATTCTAGAAAAGAGATCACTCAGTATAATTTCACAGTAAATAAGTTTTAGCCGCCTCAACCATTCCTCATTATTCAATTACATGCTTATCTCATTCAACACATAGTCAGAAAAGACTCTTATTTCCAATACTTCCAATGCAACTCTCTATATAGCAGAATACCATCATACACTAGTAGGCAATATTAATGCATAAACTTTCCTTAAATTTGTATTTACAAAACGATCCAATGGCCAAGTATCCCATATCAAATAATCGATTTTTCCAGAAAAGAGTAATTTGGTACAAGCAATAAGAATGAAATGGGGAAAATACAGAACAAAGATTACGAATTTGAGAGAGTAAAAGCAGCAGAAAATGATTTTGCTTTTAACAACTTCAAAGAAAAAAATCATGACCATAAGGACTTAGTGTAGAATCATATAGATAAATCTAGGTAGTACAGAAACAAGGGTTAATTCATTCGATTTGAACTCAGTGCATTTACTAATTAGCCAAGCTCAAAGCCGTGCTCAATAATGCATTTACTAATTAGCCAAGCTCAAAGCCGTGCTCAATAATCTTTTCTCAAGAAAATGGTAAACTACCCCAACTTTTAATCGCTACTTTGAAATCAACACAACCTATGATTATTCATCGCAGAATTATTTCAATTAACAACTTAAGGATTTCTCCATTGAAAAAAAATTATCAACAACACCCCACAATAAATCCCTTCACCATTAAAAAAGTTTATAGAACAAACAATTAAAACTACTCCTTTCAACTCAACAAGCAGAGAATAAATAAGTTTCATTAACCAAATCCCACTCAGTTGATTTGCTATCTCAGAATTTTCTTTCCAATCTAAAACAGTTTCTCAAAGCATGTTTTCCATCAGCAATAAAAATAAACACATTTAAACAATTACAATTATGGAAATAAAAATTAAAAAGAAAAGAAAATACCTCAGCGTCAGTCCCGTAGAGTGTAACACGATAAACAACAGAAACAGATTTTCCATCAGCAGAATAAGTAATATTTCGAACTTCACCAGACCATTCTGCAACAGATGATTTTACTTCAAAGCCATTCCTTTTTCTTCTTTTTTTTTTTTATAAATAAGAAATTTAATGGATATTAACATACCAGGAGCATGCAAGTTCATAATCCGATTCACTATATGCCTACAAATTTTTAAAAAATCAAACACAGGAAAATACGAAAGAAAACTGAAATTTTGATAGGAATGAACTGTTGAGATTACCAGGGAATGTATTTGATGGAAAGCCCATCTTCAACTCGGAGTTTAATGAGAGAATCGGGGACTTTCTTGTTGATTTCTTTAAGAATATCCGACAAAGGCCGGCTTATACCGGAAGTCGGAACGGTGTCGTCGTCGTTGTTTTCGCCTTTCAGTCTTTCAGACGAGGAATCAAACGCGGGAGACGATTTCGATGCATAGAAACGATTCGAGATTTGACAGAGGATTATGGATTTTCTTACCGAAAACAAGTTGTTGGTAGATACGTATTTTCTGAGAGAAGACATGATTGCGGCCATTAACAAAACCCCTATTCCGATGCTCTGTTTGTCCAGAGGGAGAGAAGTGGTTTGGGTCTGAGGGTCTCTGGCCTACTGAAATTCTTTTGACTCAACTATTTTTCAATATTAACTCAAAAAAAAAAGAAAAAAGAAAAATACAAGATTCAGTATTCTTTAATTTTATTTTTTTCAGGTATGAAGTATGAACGAGCTTAAGAAGTGTGAAAAATTAAAATTAAAATATTTTTATTTGAATAATTTGATTATAATTATAAAAATTAGAGAAATAGTTAAGTTCATTTCGATCTACCATATCAACAATATTAAAATTAATTTTATTAAGAATTAATCACATTCAATATTTTTTATTTTTTATTTTTATTTATATTTATTTTTATAAAAGAGTGCTTCTAACGGTGGGATAGATTGTCCAATAATTTTTGTATAATCAGTCGATTACACCTCTAACTCTAACCAAATCCATTACAAATTTAACTAATATTACATAAGAAAAATATAATTTTGTAAGTAGGGTTTTTTAGAATAAAGATTTTAATAAAAAATATTAATTATGTAATTGTCATAAATAATTTTTAATAAAAGCTATATAATTACTTTACAATATAATGTTTCAAAATTACATTAGCGGAAAAATAGAGTAAAAATTTTCGAATAAAAAAGTTTGACGTCAAAAAAAAAATTTTAGTCAACAAAAAGTCAAAGCAAATAGACACTTGCAGTATATATATATATATATATATTTTTGTTAAATTGTTGGCACCTGTATATTAATATTCTTATAATTATCATAAAAAATTAATCATATACACACAACAAGAATTAACAAAACAAAAATTCACATTAATAAACTTACGAATAATTTAATAAAAGGAAAACGATAAGGATTAAGTTAATAGTAACTCCACCAAAAGGAGTACCCCATTAGAATTCCCTTTTTGTTCTCTCTTCATCTTGTTCCTTTAATACGATCAATGGAAAGTCATGTTGAGTAGATTCATGGGATAACTATACAACGTCGATCCGAAAACCACCCTTCGTGCTAGAATTTCATTGACAGCTTCCGTTGGATGGTAAGCATCCCAGAAAACAAACTTGTTTCTGGACAAACATGGAATTCCAAATGGAAGACATGTTAATTCCCCTTTGTATCTACCATTTCCACAACAACCATTATCAACATCAATAAATCCTGAAAACATATATACATATCATTTAGACATATATATTATTAAGAATTGCAAACTTAAAAAGAAATTTGTTTTTCCTTACCAAAAGGTTTAGGGTTATTGACAATATCAATAACAGCACGGAAAGTGTTGCCGTAAACAAAGATTCCATCAGTAAATCTTTTATTTAATAGATCAACCAGTGATTTGAGTCTTTCATTGAACATCCCAACAAGTTTATTAACATGATCAATACATTTTCCAGGCACAGACAATTTGTACTTAGCTCTCTGATTAGGTATGCAACCAAGAGGTCCGACTCCGGCAAGATAAAATTTTCTCAACCCTAAACTATATAATGCCTGCATGCATCCATGCAATAAAGTGGTAAGAGTTAAAAAATTGTTGTGTTTTTACTGTACTGTAAAAATAAAATTAAAAAAACATTTAATAATACTAATTTCTTCTATAAAATTTTCATCCTACAACAATTATAACCCAAAAAGGTATTATACTGTAATATTTAACAAAACCTAAGTGGGTCGTTGATTTTTGTTTTTGATACCCAATAAATGCATTGCATAATTCTTTGCAAAATTGAAATATTACCTGAATTTGTCGAGCGTAGAGACTTATTAGAAGTTTTGAAAATTGCTGAGGTTTGTAAAGGAAGCCTGAAGGGTAAACGGTTGTCATGAGATAATTATTGATGTAGTCATTGCTTCCAAATACCATAACTGCCATGGATTTTGAGAGATAATATGTCAAATTTCTTTGACCCATAAGTGATCTTAATTGGAACAATGTAATCTCAAAATTCACAACTTGCTGTCTCAAACTATGCCTCACTCCCTGCACAAAGTGATCGCAAGATATTACAAACCAAAATTGAAAATTGGAGGGTCTGAAACATTAAAATAGTAAAATTAAAGAGTCAAAATAAAAATAAATATTTACTAAATAAAGTCAAATTAAAAACATGTTTTCAATGAATTTAAAAAATTTTGTGATTTTCGCAGTAGGGTCCATCGAACTCTTATCATCAACTCCGCCAATATTGGAAGTCATATATATGTGTTAATAGTTATAATTTTTTTTATGTAGACGTTCGTATTTGGTTAATTGTTCGAATTTTGATTTATTTTTTTTTTTAAAACTTGTGAAAAAAAAAACAAGAAAAACATAATTCTACTTACGTAATGTAGACCGGTTTCTTCCATGATTCCGGCAGCCGCCGAAGCATAATTTACTCCTCCAAGTAATCGGGCTCCCATTGCAGAAGGATCCATAAAGGCTGGTGGGTAAGTCAAACCCAGCATCTTTCCTGCAATCAAAATATAAGAACAATTTAGAAATTTCAATTGGTGAAATTTATTAAAAAGTAGGTATCAAGTATTGTAATATTCATTTTATAATGTTTATTTGTAATCTATAATCATATAATATTATGAAATCGCCTGCAGCTCCTAATGGATGAATAGCAAACTTTCTGATTTCAATTTAGATATAGATACTTGATAATTATATATATATAGCTTTGATATTGATAAATATATATAACAACTTACCAACACTGTCAACGAATGTTTTTCCATTGGAAAATCTTCCAGTTGGACCAAAATCAAAATCAATTCCATAAGGAAAATAATCGGACCTTGCAAAAGAGAAGAGGAAATTGTTGTTTCCCACATCAACCAAAGAATCTCCGAACACAAACATTCCTTTAACCATTTGTGATACCACCACCCCATTCGAACAAATTAACAGAACCACCATCAACATTACTCCGGCAAACCATGGCAGCCGTAGATTGGATCCTGCTATCATCCCGATCATATACAACCCCTAAAGAATATAGAATAATTGTATAAGGGTTTTGGGGACAAACATAAACAATATAGGAAAATATCGCTGTCTTTCAAGTCACAAGAAATGATGCATTTTTCTGACTTTTTTTCTTTTCCCATTTTGGTTTACTTTCTAGCTATAAATTATGATGTCCGAAACTTGTTATTTAATTTTTCTCTTGTTTGTTTCCTTGAGGACATCTTAACTGAAATGTGGGATGTGGTGATTAATAGAGTTAGAGCCTAATAATATTATAGGTAGGCAAATTAGTTGAAGTACGCATAAACTGATCCGGATACCTTGGTTATAATAATAAATACACAAAAAAAAAAAAATAAGGTAGGCAAATTACTTTTTAAATACATATCTATATAAATTAATATAACATGATAAGATTGAAAAATCCAATTCTTTTTAAATATTCATATATGATATAGTCCTAATTTTCGACTTAAATTATGTGTTATTTCTTATCGCAAACTTTAAATATGTATATTAAATATAAATAAATAATCCGACATGTAGCTCATATCATTTTATATTTAATAATATTACTCATTCTAAATTTTTCATTCAAAAATGTATTTTAAATGAGATGGTAGGCGACTTGACATGTATTTATGGGAAGATAATTTTTTTATAAAATTTAAAATTATTTATTTTTATTTTTTAATTATGAGAGAAATTTAGAATGAATATTATTATTATTATTATTATTGTTATTTTTGGTTATACGAAGCCATGACGTGCTGGTAGTATTTTGATCTAATAAAATTACCGTTTTATTTATATTTTATAATATATAGTCTTTTGAAACTATCATAAAGGAATATATAAATCCTTTTAAAGTTATTTAAAAATTAAATATAATGTCATATTGTTATTTGTTTAACTTCTATTGTTAACTGATCATTGTTAAGTACAATACAGATTAATCTACTTTTAATTATTTTAAAAAATAAGTTATAATTGTTTATTAATCATTAAATAAGAAAAATATCGCAGCAAGAAATTACCAAACTTATCTAATACTTTTATTAATTAGTAAAAAAAAATTGAGGGTAGACCTCGTTCGATTTGATTCAGAGTTAAACAATAATATTATAATCAAACTAAATGAAATTGGTTCAATCTTTCAATGTTCTTTTTAAAAATTTTCAAATCATTTATTTATTTTGTTCATTTTTATTTTAGTTTAAAGCAATTTAATATAAATTTAATAGATAATCGATAAAAAAGTGTCAGATATTATAACAAAAATTTTAATTTTAATTTGATTACTTTATTATAATCATCATCATCATCATCATCATCACAAGCTTAATTTAGTAATGACACCAATCATAGCATAAAATTTACACTAATAAAACTCAAATCATATATTTTCGACATTTGATTACAACTCAACAAATTAAAACACACCCCCCAAGAAGATCCTTTTTTTTTTTTTACTTCTTTCTTCTCCTTCCCTTCCAATTGATTATCAACGAAGAGTAACTCATATTGAGTAAATTCATTGGATAATCTTCTTAACCCTACACTGCTATACAATGCCTGCCTGCGTACACCAAAGAATTTGAGATAATTGAAAATGAATTACCAGAATTTGTCGGGCGTAGTGATTATTAAGTAGAAGATTAGCACATTTTGTAGGGTTGTAAATCAAGCTGGAAGAGTACATTGACGGCATTAGATAGTTGTTGATGTAATCGTTGTTTCCAAACACCATAATTGCTAATGATTTTGACAAATAATTTGTCAAATTGGATGCACCCATCATGGGTCTCGATTGATTCAGTCTGCTTTCAAAATTCATCAATTGTTGGCTCAAGCTATTTCTCTCTCCCTGAAATACAAATTTCATTTTGGACTTTCCATCCATATTAGAACAACGGTTTAAATTTAATTCTCTACTGCAGATGTTCACATTCATTGGCAGGTTTCATCGAGGATTAGTGTTTAGAGTTTGTAAAAGTGAAAAAAGCATACGTCGGGCATAGTGATTAATGAAAAAAGCAATGCTACATTAATCATAATGCCTATAGTAAGTCAATATTGAAATCGGTTCTGAAAATATCTGCTCTAATGGTAATAGTTTAGCTTCAACAACTAGTCAAGTATAAGACCAAAATGCAATAACATGGCTAAAGAAATGAAAAATAAATTCTATTATTGATAATGATTTTGTATCGTCAACAACATATTATTTGAAATATGTATAAACTTCAATGAGATGGTACTATTATTATACTAATAAACAAAAAACGATCGAAACAACTGCTGCTATATATCTACACATTTGATCAATTTGCTGTAAATGGAAAAAAGATTGAAAATCCTCGGGAGTTCAAGCACCAGGCAGAAGTAAATCAACCATTTACTCAAATTTCAACATGGGACTATTTAATTCTTAGTATTGTAGAAAATGGGAACAAAGTTTCAACCTTTGCTGCGGTAAAGACTTTCTTTTCCACAACTCCATAAACTAGACTGTGCAGCCAAGGTGTCCATGCTGTAAAGTTGCAGCCAGTGGCTGGCCATTTCCTGTGTGAATGTCCAGCCAAAAGCAGCGCCTGCTGCCAAGGACAATCATGCACCTGCCAATAAAATAAGGGTGTGAAGGTAAACATGATTCCTGGTGAACTTTAATGAAACTTCATTCTGTTCATCAATGAACTTATATATTGGTTACAAGTTTTGTCTATTGATTGTGGGGCCAGCAGTGAATAATAAAAAATAAAACCATATTATACTTTACGGATGCAGAATACGAAGGGCAGACATAGATTGGTCGATCATTATAATGGTCCTGGACATTTTCTGTAAATGCAGATCTCAGATAACGCAAGATGCCATGAGCACGTGTGCGAAAGTAACTGTAACTGTGCACCAAGTCAAACAGAAATTGAAATGCAAATTTCTATATAAAATAATTTATCATCACTTATCCAGCCGATAAGAATCCGAGGGAAAGTCCAACCTATCCAGTTCAAATCATAGGCCAAATCAATGAAACGATGCATGGTCCGATTTAATAGCCGACGATGCTGCAGTGGGAGCGACCGGGCGCTGTCAAATTCGGGACCAGCGCCAAACTTAGGATTGATGCAAAGACAGCCGTCTAGCAGAAAATAGGCTAGATAAAACTCTTGGGGAGGCTAGCTCAGCAATTTACCACCGAGATCTTCTACTTAAATTGTGGCACTAACCATGGCTCGAATCTGGAACTAACACAAAACACCTATCCAATGAATCCTTTACCACTATAGCACACCACAGGTGAGTCTAAAGATCATCACACCATCCTATAAACCTCTTTTTCAAATATGTGAATGTGTGATCAATGCAACAATATGATTCCGTCACAAACTAATCATTTGTACACAGGTTCACAACTCCAAGAAAGATAGAGCCGTCAAATTTCATTGAATAGATATTTTAGCATTATAGAAAGCCTCTGCAGGCCTACAACAATAAAAACCTTAAACTAAGTTATTGAAAACTTTTTCAAAGGAGTCCCCGGAGACGGTGAGAAGCAGTACAATGGGAGATACTTCAATAGACTCCCAATCAATAACCTGAAAGGAAATTTTTTTACTATTCATTCAAACTAACATTTATTTATTCTTCGTCATACTGCATGGAAAAAATTCAATGGAGGAGAATAAAATATAGAAAATAATCGAAACAAGAAGCAACTAAAACATAATAACTAGACAACCATAGCAATTTGTTCCCCACGTTAACAGCAAGCCACATTTTCAGCATATATAGGGTGACAACTACCAGAAAGAAGAGGCAGTACTTACCATGTGAACTCCTTGCATATTTCCAGGTAAGCCCTGCAGTCGATAAGCTCCAAAACACTTCCAGTGACAGCGAAGCTCACAGCTTCCCTAGCAATCTTCAACTGAAAAAGAGAAACAAAAAAAGAGATTTAAGCATTCCGTAGAAAAAAAGAGCAGGAATGTATCAAGAATAGTTAATAGGAAACGTCTATACATCAATACATTGATCATCCAGTATATTTCAATCAAGAACAGAATACACAAATACGATCTCTTATTACATTGCTTTCTGCAAAGCAAATTCAGAAATCTCTCAGAAACTTGTCCTTCAACAATTTTCCATTAGTTTATTGCTTCTCAATAACTTCTCACACGTATTTCCCTTGTCCTAAATGTTTTATAAAACACCCAAATGCCTAATCTCTGTGTCTTAGATTTGTTCTAGAAATTTACACAAAACATATTGTCAGCATTATATTCCTCACAAAATGACCAAATAAAACAACAAAATAATCAAATAAAAATGTAAATGAAAGATAAGGAGGTTACAGAGGACCATGAACGGTATCGGAAGCGATGAATTCGTCGACGTCAGAGGAGATCTTAGACGGCCGAGGTTTGTCGCGTTTTTTGAATCTCTAATAATTTTCGAGAAGCGAAAAACTCTCCCCAAAACTCTTTGTGTTCTTCCCAGCCCTTCATCATGAATGATTGTTGTGATCCTGCTGATGCTCCCATTCTCCTGCTTCCTCTTCGAGCGACTGTAAAATATACAGATACAGCATGATATTTTGATCCTTCCGCTATTGAAGATGTCAAATGGTGTGGTTTAGGATTGGGCTTCGTTTTAGTTCTTGGGCCTTGGCAGACCAGCCCATCACTTTGTAAGTGTTGTATATTTTACATTTTTTAGAATAAATTGTAATCATTTTTATTGGTCTATTATTACTCGTTAATTTAATGTTAAATATTATTATTCAATTTTTATAATTTTTAAAATTAAAAATTTAAATTAAGTGAATATATCTTTATAAGGATATATTTACCATTAAGATATTATGATTTTTTTATTTATATGTTGATTCTTTGGAATGAAATAATTAAATTAATCATTCTTTTTATAATTTTTTAAGTGAGAATCACCTTGTTGATACGTTAATTTCATAAATTTATATTAAATATGTATTTTGAAAAAAAAATTTATTACTTTTGAAGTAAATATAGAAAAAAAATTCATTAATTAGATAATAACTATCCCATTTAAGATTTTTGAGGAATTAAACAAGGTGTTTGTGACATTCAATCCAATATTTATTAATGATATTATTTATTTTGACTTAATTCATGAGATTTTATAGTTTTATTTTTGATAATAAATTCAAATTCATCTTAAAAAATCTCATTGATATATTGATTCAAACTCCACATACATAATCTAATAAGTTTCTTTCTCATTTCAACTTAAGACTCGATTCTACCCCCATAACCATTTGGAGCTACTGACATTTTTGCCTTGACTTGTCTCGACGACACTCTTCGTTCTTAAAAACCAGGATATTAAAGGGCCACCAATTTCTATTGTGCTTGTTCTTAAGCCTATCATCATACTACAGAAAAGTTAACTCAGATACTATATTATAACACCTGACCCAATACTTATCAATGATATTATCTGTTTTGACCTGACCTATAAGGTCTCACAGTTTTATTCTTATTAATGAGTCTAAACCTATCCCAAAAGGTTTTATTGACATATTAATTCAAACTCTACAAATATAGTTTAGTAATTTTCTTTCTCATTGATTGGTTATCGAATTCGTCAAAAATAAAAATACCAACTCAA
>JAVXUL010000016.1:9491831-9502402 GCA_035590515.1 Trichilia minutiflora | reverse complement strand
ATCCCACTCATCACTATCTATAAGTTTATTTTTAGGACTGAGTTGGTATTTTATTTTTGACGGATTCGACAACCGATTAATAGCGTTGATATAAGTTTTGAGTAGACACTTGATTGTATATTAGTATATCAGTTCTTAGAATAGACCTTGCTTAATTTTGGATGTAGGATTGTAACTTCAAATAGACACTCGATTGTATATCAATAGATCGTATAAATATTATAGTATCAATTTTAGATTAGCTAGTGCTTGTGGATTAAAGAACCCTATCAATGTATTTGGTGTTTGAACCATCATTTCCTTTTTGACTTGAATATGTGAAGTAAAAGCATTGTGGCCATTTATGTTGGTAAAGTTTGCTCCTTAAGGGACCATATCAAAATGTTTTAAAGAAATGATGAGTAAAAATTGTGATCTCAAAATCACTTTTTCTTGCAAAATAAAGCCGGTGGGGGTAGGAAGAGGACATAACTCTTGAGATGAGCACTTAAACGCAATAACAAAGGTCAGCATCGCAAACATGTATGAGACATGTTTCTTCAAATATCGAAGCAATATCTGAGAGAGAGAGAGAGAGAGAGAGAGAGAACACTTTTTTACAGCATACTCAAACCCAGCCAAAGTAGTTTCCAATTTTAACTTTTTCTTTTCTGTTTTTTTTTTAAAATTTTTTTACCTTTACCGACATTTTAATTCGGATTGCACATATTAGTTTCTTTGACTAAAATAACAAAGCACAAAAAGCAGCAACAAGTTGAAAGTGAGAGAGATGAATTAACTGATGAACAGAAACACTGAAGTTTTATATTGACCTAGCGTACCATCTTGGCGCTCTAAGTGGGTCTAAGATTCTCATTTTCATTCCCCTAGGATTTTGCTTTTATCACATATAAAATATAAAAAGTAATATATACACATAGATTTCGAAAGAAAATAATCATTACATTGTGTTGTGCTCATCAACTCTGAGATTACGTTTTGACCAGTTTTGGATTTCCAAGTCTTCTTCTCCATCAGATTCATGTGGTGTAGTAGTACCAGTAGGTGACAGAGATGGGTTTGAAGAATACCATCTAGACCAGAAAAGATAGTTGAAAAAATTGATGAGGCTAAGTGCTGCTAAAAGCCAATAGAAATAATCAAGTTTGTCTTTGTTGATACCATTTTCACTCAGCCAACCATGATCAAAAGAAGAAGAAGTAATTTTATTGACAAGTGAAACCAGAAGAGAGCTCAAGTAGAAACCAAATGAATAAGAGCAATACGTCATGGCTGTTAAAAATGATTGCATCCCTTCTATTGATTGTTTGTAGAAGAATTCTATGAGCCCTACAGCTGTGAACATTTCTGAAAGACCAAATATTAGGAATTGGGGAGCAATCCAAAAGATTGATAGAATTTGGTTCGAATTGAGAGCTGACGTCCTTCTCTTTTTCTCTACTAGTGCAGCTGCAACCATTGAAAAAGTTGCAATAAAGAGTCCAATCCCAACCCTTTGTAGTGGAGAAATTCCTGATTCTTTTCGGGTGATTCTTCTTCCAATCGGGACAAAAACGGTTTCGTATAATGGAACAACAAAGATTAGCAAGATGTATGGAATTGCTTGAAGAGAAGCTGGAGGGATTTGGAAATTTTTGGTGATCTTTGTATTCATTGTACTTCCTTGTTGGACTGAAAACGTTTGAAGCTGAGCTAAAATTGTATTGAAAATTATTGTGCAAGCAAATATGGGAACAACAGAAATGATTATCTTCACTTGCTCAACTTGTGTCACAGTGCATAATCTCCATGGACTCTCATTTGTTTCATCTTGCACTTTGATGCAAGCCTTATCAAGAAATCTGCAATATTAATGTACAACGTACAACTTAATTTTAAAATTAAACCTGCCTTAAGATTTTAATGTGAGAGAGATTCAAATAAAAAATCATACTGACACAATTGTTCTAAAATCACACATATCTTTTCCAAGAAAAAGTAATGATAATGTATATTTTAAAAAAAATCATAATTTCAACTTTTTGTTGGAAATATGTAAGTATAAATTAAAATGTTGGCTTTAAAATAAAAATAATAATCATAATACTAATAGTAACAAAAGTTCTACCCCACCTGAACTTTTCAGTATGGAGGAGGCTCCTGGTGTTAGGTGTGGCGGCTAAAATGCTGTTTGGAGCTATATTAATTTGGCCTCCATGGAGCATTTCTGCGTTTGATGGGCATATTTGCTTTCTTTTTATTATTGCGGCAACAAAAACCTGTTGAGAAGAAAATGAAACACAGATTCACAATTAAAAAAAAATGGAAAACTGTATATATTAAGATTTCTAGTGGAGAAAATAAAAAAGAAATTTAAAGCATTAAGGTATGTACTAAAAGGATGCAAACTTTTTCTTTTTGTATTTTAATATATGAGCAGAGGCAAAGGAAGAATCATATCTTCTGTTCATTTAGCTAACTGCTATAATTCTGCCCTTGAAAAATGGATTCAATACACAGTTTATTTCTTTAAAATGAACCCACATATAGAACCTGAAATATGCAAAAAAAAATTCTTACAGCAAGGAATTTGAATCAGACAACATTAAATCATAGGTAAGAAATCGACGAAAAGAAAATCTCTTATGGTCGGCAGAAAAGAGAAACCAAAGCTTAAAGAAATTAATAGGAAAAGAAGAAAAAAAATAACTTTCCATTCTTTAATTATAAACTAAGAAATTCGTAATGTTGAAGACAAAATTATATGTAAAAAAAGAAAAATAAAAAGATAACACAACAAATCTGGAGATAAAAGAGCTTACAGAAAGAAAACTTTGAATTATATAATAAGCCGAAATTAATTAATATAATGTAAAATTGATTTTTTTACTTGAGCAATTGGGGTAAAAATGCTTCCTCGAGGTGGCTTATTCCTATAAGCAAAAGTACCCGAAATCAAGCTGATTAATCCCACAGCCATAGCGGCCGCTGAGATGCCGAAACCGACGTCCATTCCGGAATGAGTTTGGATCCAAACAAGAAAAGTAAGGGCAATAAGCTCTCCAGTGCAGAAAGCAAAGTATGCAACATTGAAGTAAGTTGAGAGCTTCTTGGATTTTTGGTTCTTGAATTGATCAGCTCCATGAGAAATTATATTAGGTTTCAAGCAACCACTGCCTAAAGCGACCAAGTAAAGTGCAACATAAAATATCAAATCTTTGTAACCCTTTGCTTCCTCACAATTATTATTATTGTTTTCACTTCCATGATTTGACAACATGTTGCAGTGAGGTGGCCTCAGTTAGTCAGTTGTGGGAGATGAGCTTGAACAGAAAGCAATATAAAACCCTAATTAAAAAAAATGAAAACAAAAATCAGTTGAATTTTATAATATGCCAATAGAACAAAACCTAAGAGATTACAAGGGAGACAAGAATCTATGATATGGGGAAAAAAATTAAAATAAAATAAAAATGGTCTGAAAAGCAAACAAAAAATTATTATGACTTACAGAGAGTTCAACAAAGCCAAAGATCAACATTGTCCAAAAGCTACCAAGATAAGAATCTGAGAGGAACCCACCAAAGAGAGAGAGGAGAAAAACAGTTCCTATAAAGTTTGTGACAATATTTGCTGATTTTGATAAAGAAAAATGCATTTCATTGAAAACATAAGTGATCAGATTGTTTCCTACGGCTGCAATTGCCATCATTTCGAATGCTTGAAGTCCTGTAATAGACACACATCCACAAACCAAAACAAGTTAATACAAATCTGAAGTGCCAAAGAATATGCAAGCCATGCAGAAATGGAAAGAAACTGCTATAAAAGAGAAAGAGAGACCAAGGACAAAAGCAGCAGCAGTCATTCCTCCATGTTTGTTAGCTTTGCATAGTCTTCCTCTCCAATCAATAGCTGTTTCTTCAACAATATTATTTTCATATAACATGGAATCTCTTTTCGAATTCCTTGTCTTCTCCATACTATCCATTACTATTTGCAGCTTTCTGTCTGTATATTCTAATTTTAAGAAGAATCACTTGTTGGATAAGCCAAAAGCTATGAATCTCTCTTCCTAATTAACAAGTTTTCTAGAGACAGTCTCTTGTGATTTTGAGACAAAATTACCAAGTGGGATAGCCTCATATTTATAATGTTATCTTGGAATTCCCCGTTGCCAATCTTTTCATTAAACTCGTTCCCTCTTCTCGTCGAGTTGACTCAGTTTTAGTGGCATGACAGCACCCCACAATTACCCGACTCCCATTTTGTACCCTGCCATATAATTGAGAAAACATTTGGGATTACTGTAAAATAAAACTATTAACTGTCAAAACTAAATAAATGAGGGAATTAATAAATATGAACTATTTGTCAACTTACTGAAAGAGTGGAGCATTAATTCCACCAATCTTATTGCACTTAATTGTGTTTTTAAGAGACCACTCAATTGAAACTGCGTTCATAAAAGTTCTGAAAATTTTCTTCAAATTCTAATCATGTCAATTTAGGTCCTAATCATGAAATTATTTTCTTTACCATTTAACAAAATTCTTAAAATAAAATAAAAAAATTAATCGTGGCTTCCCCACCACAATATACATTAAGATTATTTGTTAGATAAGTGCGTCAGTTCTTTATTGAGCATTGACCTTATAACACTATTGAACTTGCTATTAAAATCTGAAATGCCTAACATTTGCTGGATAGGAGTCAAAAGTTAGCAGCAACTTCAGAGAATTGTAAAGCAAATTAATTTGCCAACACTATTGTAGCACAGAAAGATCTGCACTTGATGATCAAGGAAGGATAATAATTGGTGGTGAATATACAGGCCAATTGACCCCATAAAAAATTATTCGGTCTGTGCGTATGTGTTCTCACAGTACTTTCATTTTTCTTTTTCTTTTGGCAAATTTTAATGCTGTTTCTGTTCATCCATGTGTGATACGTTTCTTTTATATATATAGACAGATAGATAGATGGATAAACATAGAGAGAAGAAGAGATCGACTGTAATGCATAGTTACTGTGTTGAATATTTTATCTGGCTCCTTGTGAATCGTCTTATCTCTGCCACAAATTCTAAAGTGGGAGTATGGAATTAACTTTGCTTAAGTAAGGTTTATCATAGGGATGGTAGTGGATCGGATTTTTTAGAGGACTCGATTTTATTTGATTTTAATAAGATAAATTAGAGTAGTAAAACAATAGATTTAAAACAGATTTGAGTATTAAAATTAGATTTATGTTGGATTTGGGTAGAGTTTGGATTTGTAATTTTGAGTATCTGTTATCTAACCCATATTAAAATTAATATACGAGTATCTGTACTCATAAAAAATTAGAATGTTTTAAATTTAATAATAATTAATGTATATGTAATTTATATATATTATATATCAAGTGAGGGGATTATTTAAATTTTTTAAAATTTTATTATTATTATATTTATATTTAAAAAATATAATAATAATTGTATTGAAACCAAGTAGTATACAGATATTATAGATATATATATTTAAACGGATTCAAATACTTTATATATAAACAAATAATAAAATAAATATAATATTTTTTACAATACTTTATCCATTACCATCCCTAATTTATCACCATAATGAAAATCTTTTTTAAAATAAAGCGATCATATTTAGCTTCCTTTATACAAAAGTTGAAACTAAAGTATGTGTGTGTGTGTGTATATATATATACACACACACACACATATACATGACCAATAATTTTCTTTAAACTAATCACTTAACACAAAAACTTAGGTTAATTAATTAAGTAAAGCTTTTAAAGATTAATTATATCTATTAATTTGGTTTTAAATTTATTTGAATCGGGTGGGACTAAGACTAAGATAAACGTACACATAATTTTAAGATATTTAAAATAACATATAAATAATATAAAAAATTTTAGTTGTAAATTAAAGCTCACACTTTTTAAAATATAAATTTTCCAGCAATTCAATATTGAATTACTCTAATGAACAATAAATTAGCATTGTTTTGGTATAAATAATTACTGAATTTTACAAAATTTGCATTATGAAATGTGAATACTTTTATAAAAATAAATTTTAAATTAGCATTAAAATAAATATATTTTGTAGGATTATTCACTAATAATCTCTTATATAGTAAATGATCATCTTCCTTTTTCCATTAAAAAAGAAGTGACGTTTATATTTTTAAAATATAAATTTATATTAAAAATAAGTATATTAATAATTTATAGATAATTTCATCTCTTTTTTTCTTTTTTTTATTGATATAAAAATAGTTTACTATAACCATAAATTTTGTCAAATAATAAGAAAAATATTAATATGCATTCAAACTTTGATAAACTTTTCAAGTGCTGGAAATGTAATTGTTGACATCTAACTTAGCAAATGGTAATATGTATAATTGCATTGAAAGTGGTGATATTTACATGAATTTGGATAGATGATGATGAAAAAAATAGTGGGCAACACACAAACAATAGTAGTAGCACTAACAATTTAAATGCTTTAGTTTATTTATTTATTTGTATATTTGTTCATTGATTAATACTGTTGGTGTTTTTGATAATTATCATTTGTGTTTTTAATAATAAATAAATAATTTATTAAATTATTATGTTTAATTGTTTTGTATTTGATTGATGATGTAAAGCTTTGATCGTGTTTTATTAAGCTTAATTTATGATTATATGTTATTAATTTTATTGGACAAATATTTTTACTTGATCTTGTTTGAAAAGAGATATTTTTTTTATATTTAAAAAATAAAGATAAAGTGTTAAACTTAATTTGAAGATCTAGCTGAAACATATTGACATTCTTAATAGACATTTCGACATGTTTGTAACGGAAATTCTTAGAGTTTACGTGAAAGAGTGCCGATACATTCGAAAGACGTATCGACATCTTTAGTCTCAAGAAAGTTGATACGATATGTCAAAACATATTGACACCTTGGATCAATGTATTGACACCTTTATAGTGAAACATTTAAATATGTCAAATCTTTTGAAAAATATGTCGACACCTTTGGTAGATTCAAAAATTTTAACAGCTAGTTCATTACATTAAATGCATATTTTAATGACAGAATCAATTAGTCATCGGAGAAAATCAAAAAAAGCTTTTAAAAACAATATCTTTCCAGTAGAATATAATAAGAACACAAGTGAAATATTGTATATAGAGAGAAATATTATATACTTAATATTATTGAATATCTGCTTTAGCGAAAGAGAGTTTTATTGTTTTTAGTATTTGATTGTTATTTTTAGGGTTACGTTCAACTTTAAAAAGAAGTTGTGTATTAGATTACTTTTTACCCATAAAAATAAGATTTGGGTTATTTTTCACTCATAAAAGTAAGATTTAAATTGCTCTTTATTTGTATAAGATAAAATTTGTTTGAATGTTCTTTGTCATTAAAGAATGAATTATAATCTAAATTACTCTTAATCTATACAAATGAAGAGAATAATTAATAAAACCTTAACATGATTAAAACTGAGAAAATAAATATAGACTGAATTATATCATATCATTATAAATTGAATTTATATTTTTATTTTTTTTAATATCGTTTTATTTATTAAATTATTTTTTATTTATATTATTAATATCTATATATTTTATTTATGATTTATTAATTAAATGAATCTCATTCATATACACGACATAATTTAGTGATAAATTTAAAAAAAGTCAATTCATCCCCCTTTTTGATATTTTTGCTGCCCCGTTCAAATCATTTTTAGGCCTTGAAGTACATCCAATAAGAAAATGTCACGTTTGTAAATCAAGTACAATAATTAATCAAAGATCAATGGATCGGGTCTCGGTTCTTTACTAGGCGACATGTACCAATTCAATAGGTGGTTAGTGGCAAACATTGAATCCAACTTTTGTTCACGAATTATTATTATTATTATTATTATTATTATTATTATGTTTATTATGTTTATGTTTATGTTTATCTGCTTAAACATCGGCTTCGGCGGCAGTTAAAATCGCCGTTCCAAAAGCCCATTCCCATCTTCTTGATGACAAGACAGCCAAATGAGTGGAGCAACAAAAATTCAAGTTTGAGACTTTGAGTTTTGAGTTTTAATTTCATTCATTTGAAGGCATGGACGTCAAGAGTAGGTTATTATATAGTGTCTAAATAAATGCACGTTTAAAACAAATTAATTCTTTTTTTTTTATATTTATTTATACAAATGTAAATGTGTTATGCTATTATTATATGAGTTTTGCCAAATAGTATTTTTAGAGAGTTTATTAAGTTTTTTTAGTAAGTTATAGTTTTTAATATATTAAATTTATCATTAATTATTATGTTAAGTATAAAAAATTATTATAAATAATAAATATAAAAACTTTGACAAATGTCTTAAAAAACACTAGTTAGCAAAATTCTTATTATATATATATATATTATTATTTTTTTAATTTTATAAAAATATAAAACATGTCATAATAAAATAATATTATTATATTAATTTATAAAGAGATTTATATAAAAAATTTATATTCTTTATATAGAAATATAGATATCCATAACGATAATAAGATAAAAAAATATATATAGATATACATATACACATATAAAGTAGGATCAATAGATATTTAAAATTATAGTATTTTTTATATTTTTATTAGTCATTCAATTCACACTTTTAATGATTGAAATTTAATATCACATTATATGAAATTAAATATCAATGGTTAAAAGTATTGGGATCTAATGATTAATAAAACATATAAAAAAAGTTTTTGACCTATAATTAAGTACTAGCATAATAGAAACAAACCAATATATGACATGAATCATTTTTTTCAAATTTAATTTTGTTTAATTTGAATTTCAAGTAATTAAGAATTTTGATATTGCACCTTTCTCTTTTACTAAACACATTCATTCTCTATGTGCACTTAGACTATAAGGTAGTAATTATGACCTAGACTATAAGAATGTTATTGAGAATTTCTTCAAAATTAATGCCCTCATTTAAACCAACAAAATCCATGATTATACATACACATGTAAGTCAAGATTACATCAATTTCCCAACCACACTTCTCTCTCTCTCTCTCTCTCTCCCCCTCATATATGACAAGTAGACAAAAAAATTCAAAATCTCTCTCTCACACACAAAAAAGAATAATTAGCCAAAAAAAATACATTTTAATAGAACCGACCAAATGGGTTAGTTTGTTTATTTCAATTGCCTTTTGTTTTATAGTTTTTTCCTTCAATCAAAAAGGTCAAAAGAGGTATATAGGGGGTTAATTTTTCTTTACATGTATAATAATCAATCTTTGAAGTCTCTAGCTCATAGACCCCTTTTATCTTCTATAGCCTACTTTTAAAAAGAACTTTTCTAGAAGCAATTTGTACGTAATTCAAATAGATGTAGCTTAGACTTTTTGTTATAGCCAAGGCAATGTAGAATTAATGATTTCATTATTGCTTCCATTTCGATTGTTATTGTGGAGAATCATTTTGTGGTCATAGAGCACACACGATATTCTCTTAAAAGCTTGTAGTAGGATATGACAAATGGCATTACTTTTTTTCGTGCCATTTGCTTGCCAATGGGAGACAACTATTGATTCTATATTTGTTGCCAAATCAATTGCCACTTCCAAAATCATAATTAGAATTTTGGTTTACAATTAACATGGGATTAGATTATTAATTAATGAGCAAAAGCATTTCTACATGAGAAGCATGTGACATTCAACCTAACATCGTCAATAAGCTCATTCTCTTTGTTTTTCTCCTAAAATTTCCGTCATTTTAAGCTTTCAATATCTTAGAATTGAAATATAAAATACTTTTAATCATTTGGAGCATAATACTGATTTAGTACCATAACCAGAGTTATCACAAGTTATCAATATGGTCTTTGTTTAATGTATTTCTTTTTTATTCGATTCTTAATGTATTTCTTACTTACACTTGAAGAAATGATGGTCAATGAAGGTTTTCTAGAAAAATGACTATTATCCTTTTTATTTTCTCTTACTACTAATATATATTTTACAATGGAAAAAATAAAATGGCAGCTCAACTTACAATACCAGCTTACAATACCAGCTCACCACTAACTAAAAAAAAACAAATACAAACTAACTAAAAACTAAACAAAATAATTCTAAATATTCTTCATCCCCCTCAAGATGGAGGTTGGTGGAAATCCACCAAACCCAAGTTGGATTTAAGCTGTGAAAACAGAGGAGCAGGAACGGATTTTATGAAAATATCAGCAACCTAGGATGACGATGAAAGATGGGAAGTTGTAATAAATCCTTGCTTTAGTTGATCACGAACAATGTGGCAATTGATATCAAGGTGTTTGGTTCTTTCATGGAAAATTGGGTTAGCAGCAATATGAAGAGCTGCTTTATTGTCACACTTGAGTGAAACAAGAAGGTTAAGAGCAATATGGAGATCTTGCAAAATATAATTGAAAGACCCCAGTTTTTTTAAAAAAATATATATTTATTTTATTTGCTTTTACTGTTTTTCACTGTGGCCATTTCTTCTCTGCACGAAATTTTCCAGTTTCTG
>JAVXUL010000016.1:9480459-9491731 GCA_035590515.1 Trichilia minutiflora | reverse complement strand
AGTACTCTATCAGGGTCTGACTCCGATAATTGAAGCTAGCCCAATCTGTTATATGAGAAAACGTTGGACTAACGAGACTATATTATCTCCGAGTTAAGGATATTTATTATGGAATCATGTTATTCTGATACCGTACAAACCTGCTTGCCCAATATATAAATTTCAGGACGGGTCATATTTTCGACGGGTTATATTCAAAACCTGCTTGCTTAATGTACAGATTCTGAGACGGGTTATATCCGGGACTTGCTTACCTGACATATGGATTCTGAGATCTGTTTGCTCGATGTATAAATTTTGGGATGGGTCGTATCCAATATCTGCTTACCCGATGCACCGATTTTAGGACAGGCCATTGAGATTTGCTTGCCTGACATACAGATTCCGGGATGAATCATGTGGACCTGCTTGCTCGATGTACGAATTTTGGGACAGGTCATGCGTACCTCTTTGCTCGATGAACAGATTCCAGGCCTGGATCTCCTACCGGAACCAAATAATTCCCGAGAAGACCTTAGGCCAATGAGACTATATCATCTTCGAGTTAAGGGTATTTGGTAGTCATAGAACTATTATATTCTGAGGCCACATGGATCACGTTGTCCGAGGCTGGCTACTCATCTCAATTTTTCTTTTGCAGGTATCAGGGTACCTGGAGGAGACTTTATGACAGTGAGGCTGAGTCGCCCCTATTATAAAAGAAAAACATTTGAGAAGATCATACTGTCCCTAACCCTATTTCTGCATCGCATTGCATCTTTTAGAACTTGGGGCCATATGATACCTATGATGTATGGTTATTATATGTTCTTGATTTTTATAATCGTCTTAGCTAACAGACTGACCTGTAAGTATTTTCTTCCCTGTAAATGTTCTCTTCTGCCTTAATGTTAAATGAGGATAATATATTCATATGTTCTCATCGAATCGAGTAGCAGTTCGTTTAGCTGTATATTAATTCGAGACAATTAACCTGAATATATTACTTTGTATATTTCTCAGTCATAAATTATCTAAGTCATTTGTTCGGGGGCGGTATCTGAATGTATTCGAATCATACATGCATTATCCCAAGCAATGTCCTTAATGAAATATTTTCTAAGTTATATGCTCGGGAGACGCTACTGAATATCTATAAGTTACCTTTTTATGCATCAGCCCGAGTGTTATCCCTGTGAAATATTTTCTATGTTTCTTGTTCGAGTGTCCTTACCGAGTCTATCAGTTCTTGGATGTTCGAGATAAATCGAGCATATTACTTCGTATGATTTTCCTAAGTTATGCGCTTGGGACCTTTTTATCGGATGTATTCGTATTATAAGTTTATGAATCATCCCGATTATTGTTCTTAATGAAGAATTTCTCTAAGACCTTTATTCAGATGTATTATTGTTCTTAATGAAGAATTTCTCTAAGACCTTTATTCGGATGTTTTTCCCGAAGGGACCAATCCTTTATTTGGATATATGAAGAATTTTTCCAAGTCCTTTATTCGGATGTTTTTTACGAAGGGACAAATCCTTTATTTAGATGTATGAAGAATTTCTCTAATTCCTTTATTCAGATATTTTCCCCGAAGGGACGAATCCTTTATTTGGATATATGAAGAATTTTTCTGAATCTTTTATTCGGATGTTTTTTCCGAAGGGACGAATCTTTTATTTGGATGTATAAATAATTTTTCTAAGTCCTTTATTCGGATGTTTTCCCCGAACGGATGAGCTCTTTATCGGGATATTTGAAATATTTTCTAAGTCCTTTATTCGGATGTTTTTCCCGAACGGATGAGTTCTTTAGCGGGATATTTAAAATATTTTCTAAGTCCTTTATTCGAATGTATTCCCCGAGTTATCGAATCCTCTATTTGGATATTCAGAAAATTGTCTAAGTTATTTACTCGGATAGCTATTTACTCAGTTGGCTTCTTACTCGGATAACTTTTTACTTGGATAGATTCACCGAGCCAGAGAGCCATTTGGTTATCTTTGAGAAGCCGAATGTTTTTCTTACTTAATGAAATTTTCTAAGTATTGTACTCGGAGAAATATTGCAAAATACACAAGATCGAATGAAATAAGATAGAGCGCATATATATGGAAATAAAAGTTTTATTAATCAAAGTATGTTATTATAGAATATTTGACCCATGTTATTACAGAATATCCGACCCTACTGGGTCTATCTATATTTGAGAGGTCTTGAACGGCCAGATCTACCTCTGCCTTCTCCTGTTGCTTCAAGGCGAAGATGTTCTCCTTCTCAGGTTTCTTTTATTATTCTGCTCGTCTCGTCCCATCGAGCGTCTGTCTACTGCCTCATCTGATAGCATACCTGCGATCAAGAAGGAATGTTAACAATTGAAGTTTACAAGTGTTAAATAAAAAGGGATTCCAGTAAAATTTGTGAGGAAGCTCGGGGATGAACTTGCAACAGTTGCTACACTTAGAGTTTCTAACGGTTGTATTCAGCGAGTGGGGTTAAAAGATGATTGGATAAGTATTTGGTTCCGTGATGGTCGGATACTTCCTAATTTTTCAATATCTCAAGAATTCAACTTTTTATGTTCTTTATATTTGGCACGAGTGCTTGCGAGATTGACTATCCGTCCAACAGAGATCGCCATGAAGATTACAGGCAGGATGTCATGAAAAATGAAAACTCTGTTGAAGATACTGGGTTCCTCAATTAGAAACAAGAGATCCATTAGCCAATTGAAAACAAAAGAGTCACAAAGCAAGAAATGCAGAATGAACATTATGGAGGATTTGGAAAGAATACCAAATGGTGGAGATGACCATGATTTTATGGCTTTACTTGATAAGAGGAGGTATTTATAGACAGACCCAAGAAACCCCGACCGTTGATTTTGATTCAATGGATAAGGGAATGCCACGTCACCCGAATACAGAACGTCAAGGATCGTTTATTTTTTCAAAATTTAAATTAAGTGAGACCCGCCCTAGCAGGTAATTGTAACGGCCCGGATATCACAACCTTTCAGACTGATCCGACAATACGGGAATGACACGTGCACTGACACTTTACATTCCCAAGGGAGGTAACCGAATCGAAATGACAATCGTGCCAGCTGAGCAGAAGTCAAACAGTTTTCAATTAAAGCCTCATTTAATTAAAAATTGAGGGGCTTAGTGTTGGGATATTTTGCCGAGGCCCAGTCCACTGGTCCAGGCCCATCTTCATGCCCTTATCCAGGCCCGTCAAATGTCCATATCACTCCCAAGTGGACTCCCTGATATAGTATCGTCTCGGGAAGCCGATTATATCACCTAGGGGGATAGCTAAATAGCCTCGGGCACTCTATCCAAGGCAACCAGTCAAGGGGTCTCCTTCAAGTTATTCATGGCTAACTCACGCTTAGGTTCGGGACCTTCTATGACAAGCCTCTTGGGCTCGGGGAGTTGGACTAATACATTTATACAGAGCAGTAAGAACTCATGGGCGTTCGGGATTTACCAATCTTCACTGCACTACCTTCTGACGACACCGAGGCTACAACCTGCTGTATAATGGCCTCCCGAGAACCAGGGGATTTCATTCTCGGGAGAACTGAAAGCTTCACTCGGAGGGACATACACTCGGGGTCTCGGGGATGATGTGGCGAGTAATAGTATCACAATTTCTTACGTCCCCTGACTTTGCAACAAGTTGCCCTGGGCACGTCAACCATGCAGCAACACGTATCAAAAGATACGCACTCCTAGGCTTCTAATATACAGCACCCAAAAATCGAGGGAGACAAAGGCTGGTTCATTCGACTACATTGAGAAAAAGTACACTGTAAAACACTCTCACTTTTTTTTTCAGCGAATTCAAGCATCATTCTTAGGAATAGAACATTCCATGCCATTCACACTTTTTATGCGTCCCTCTTTGTTTGTATGCACACTTATCTCACACACTAAGTAAAACCCTTTCTAACTTAAGCATCAGAAGGTTTTCGTCGGAAAATCGACTTTACCCCTGAGGACTGAGGTATTCTGTATCTTACAATCCCAAAGCTCAAGGACGAGAAAAGAAGACCTGCCGATACTCGGAGTTGAGAACGAAGCCAACTTTTTGCATCAACATCTTACAACCCTAATGTGAGCAATTTTACTTACAAATTCAACCAATTATGCCATATGAGCAAGTTCAATATTTCTTTTTAAACATAAATTATAAAATATTAATTCTTACTTTTAAATGACTAAAATTAGCGTTTATAAATCAACAGCTCCCAGCTTTGAGTGATTAATACCCCTTTTGCTTTTTAAATAAAAGTATTATGATTTATCATTTTATAATTTTTTTTTCACTTTTTACTTAATATTAAATATATTTGCTACAAAATATATAGGATTGAGAGAGGGAAGAGAATGAGAATGAGGATAAATAGGATTTGGGGAAAAAAAAAGAAAATAAAAGAAATAAAATTAAGGTAAGTTGTTGAAAATATAAGAAATTAACCGTTAAAATTTTGTTAAAAAAGAATCATAAAAATTAACTGCATCAAATCATTTGAAATTGATTGATAATTGTTAATTAGAATCTGTTTCAATCTTTTCTACCGGTATAAACTATCTTTCTCATTCTCCTCCCACACGTATGAGACTCCACGCACGCAAATGCTATCAACAAAAGAAACTCAAAACAAATACAGCAAACTTTCTCTTTTCTGTTACCAGAAAACAGGTTGTTGAATCATGAAAACAAGATGATTGTATTGTCAGGAAATTAATTTAAAAAAATTAAACTTTTAATCATCTCGGATTAACCTTCGAAGAGAGAACTTAAATGAAAGAAATAATTCCGTTTATAAACTCATCTTCGTTCTCCCTATTTATTCCAAACATTTTTCATTCAAATTTACAGCCGTTTCAAGGTATTATAGCTTCAGAGCCTACGTAGAATTCGGTAAATGTTAAAATATTTTTCATGTTTATAGTTCAAACGAACTAAAAGTACGTTCCATATAATGAAAATTTTTAACGTTTTTCTGTTTGTTTTCTTGAAAGGTCAGAAAAAAGTAAAGAAGCTTACTTATAGCTTGTAAACTTCGGATGCATACAGGGGGGCCGTGGCAGCAGATTGAAAACGGCTCCAAGAAAATGAGAGGGAAAACATTTTCTGGGAGAGCAATTTTTGTGTTGTGCATCACATGCTTTCTTGCAGGATCATTCTTCAGGGCATGGAGTAATACTTTCCAGAACAAAGATCAAGAAATTTCAATCAGTTTTCCGAACCATGTTTCCAAGATTTCGGATCAAGTAAAAAATGATTGCAATCAAGACAATAATAAGAATTCTTTGGCATCTAACAATTATTACAACATCCCAGTGTGTTAAATTAACTGTATTTGTCCTAATAATAATACGATTGTTCTACAAGCAGGAGTAATAACTCCAAGTTCATCTAACAGTTTCATTTAATATTTTCTCTCCTAACTTAGATTCTAAAGTATCTTGGATGTGATTCAGTTCCTGCTTCGGTTATTCGTTGTCAGAATCATGCTGATATTTATATTTTATTCTTATTTTAAGGAGAAATCAATTGATGCAAAATCCATAGATATCAAGGGAGAGGTTACAAGAACTCACCAAGCTATTCAGTAAGATAATTTCTTCTATTTTCTCTCTTATAAAATTTGCAGAGTTCCATAATCTGATTATTTTTGTGTGCTAATTAATGCAGATCACTTGATAAAACAATTTCAGCCTTGGAAATGGAATTAGCAGTGACTCGAACAAGCAACATTAATAGAAAAAATTCAATAGAAACATCAAGTAACAATCATAGGCTACAGAAAGCTTTTGTGGTTATCGGAATCAACACAGCCTTCAGCAGTAAGAAAAGAAGAGATTCAGTCAGAAAAACTTGGATGCCTACAGGTTTTTCAAATTTCCGCTTCAGTATACATTCCTGTTATAGCTTAAATGCTATTATCCTGAGCCTTTCTTATCAGTTTAAATTTAATTAAGTTACTAATTACGTGAAGAAATGAAAATTTGCAATGCAGGAGAAGAATTGAGGAAAATGGAGAAAGAGAAAGGGATTGTGATACGATTTGTGATAGGGCACAGTGCAACTCCAGGTGGAGTTCTTGATAAAGGAATTGATGCAGAAGAAGCCGAGCACCAAGACTTTCTTAGGCTCAATCATGTAGAAGGATACCATGAACTTTCCACCAAAACCAGATTGTATTTCTCAACCGCTATTTCAATATGGGATGCTGATTTCTATGTCAAGGTCGATGACGATGTCCATGTCAATTTAGGTTGGTTTTAGAATCTGATCATGCTCACATCAGTATTTTTAGGACGTTTCAAGAAATGTGTAAATAATAACATAATTATAATAACTATTTTGGTGTTTTCATAGGCATGCTAGTGAATACACTGGCTAATTACAGGTCCAAACCTAGGATGTACATTGGCTGCATGAAGTCAGGACCAGTCCTTTCTCAAAAGTGAGTTTATAAATTTTAATTCTTGCTTCAGACATTTGTCACTGGTGAAGAGAAATTTTAAAATCACATTAAAATTGGATTTTCTTTTCCTCTTTTCAGAGGGGTGAAATATCATGAACCTGAATATTGGAAATTTGGGGAAGAAGGAAACAAGTATTTCAGACATGCAACTGGCCAAATCTATGCCATCTCCAAGGATCTTGCTGCCTACATCTCTATCAACTCGTAATGTTCACATTCCATTAAATGCAAATGTCTCAATTTAACGTTGAGATACTATAAATTTGTGATTAAATTTGTATTTTATGAAATACGAATGTTCTAATTTGAGAATTAAGGTGGCAGGCCAATATTGCATAGATATGCAAATGAGGATGTTTCATTGGGTTCATGGTTAATTGGCTTGGAAGTTGAACATGTAGATGATCGTTCAATGTGCTGTGGGACACCCCCAGGTACGATCAAAATCATTGTAGACTGTTTGACTGATTGAACTTAATCTAAATTAAGTTGACCTTGTTGTAACTAAGATTTTGTTTGCACTGGATTGAATTTTTTAGATTGTGAATGGAAGGCAAGAGCAGGGCATGTTTGTGTTGCGTCATTTGATTGGTCGTGTAGTGGAATATGCAAGTCAGTAGAAAGAATTAAAGATGTTCACTATTCTTGTGGGGAAGGAGATGGTGCCATTTGGAATGTTGAGATTTGAGTTTAAACAGTACTAGCCATTTATATGTTGAGAGTATGAAATTCAAGTCTAGACACTCTTTTTTGCTAAATATTTTCAACAAGAATGTAGGAATAAATCTGAAGATTCATTCTTCCAGCAATTAGTAATTAAAGGCAGCTGATAGAATGTTTCAAAAAAGCATTTGTTTTCAAGGAAATAAGTGGTTCATTTTTCACATTTCATTTTCATCAATCATGTTCTTGTATTCCTATATTTCAGAAACAGAAAAATAAACCTCTAAAAAATGAATCCAAGATGATCTGTTGGAAATGGAAAGGACCAAACATCCGTGCTGTAGATGATACTCATCGAACTTGGGTAATATGCGCCTGAAAAGTCATATATGATCCATCAACTTAACTCTGACAAAATGTCATGAGAAAATATGATTCAAAATGAACCAGGAAAGTCAGCACAATATGAATCAAGTGTATAAGGTTTTACATTTACCTTTCTGTGGAATTTTTTAGTTTTCATGCTATCAAGTGTAAAAATACTAGTGAGCAATATCTTTCTTCTTCTTATCATTTTGTGCAAGCAAACAACAATGCAAAGTTTAAAGCAAAGATTTTTTAACATAAACACATTTTTACCTCTTCACTCTCTTTTGCTATCAATATTTGCACATCTTTCAGCAGGCTGCGCTAGAAAAACTAACTGCCATGAAGAGATTTGTATATTTTCTCACAACATCCATGCACCCACTTAGCAATCTCTCCACATCTCCAACTGTAGCTTTCATAAAAGGGTAACTGCCACAGTGTTGAATCTGGCCATACATACTTGGGCGCGGCTTGAGGCCTTGTGCCGAGTCTGAGCGGTGACATGGGTATGTGCCGGTGCGCACATGGGTGAAAGCAAGGTAAAGTGTTGTATGTCGTTGGAGACATGACAACGAGAGCGCGAGCATAGAGGTGCGAGCGTTAGACAGCTTGTGAGGCAATAAGCGCAGCAAGAGTTAGCCGCAGCACGCTGTGGGGGCCGAAATGAGGGATTCCCGCATATCACCATGCTAGAGGCAAAATGTGCCGCACATATGGGGGTCCAATATACTTGTTGGGATGAGTTATTGGTCGGTGCCATGAAGGTGCATTGCATAGGTAGCATGCGGGGTTGTAAGCGGCAGCGAGCAGCAGCAGTAACTAGCCGTAGGGTCAAGATTGAGGATTCCCGCACATCGGTATGCAGGAGGCATAATGTGCCGCACATATTGGGGTCCAATAGCGTCATTGGGATGAAATAATGGTTGGTGCTAAGTTTCAAGTCAATCGGACATGTAACGAAGAAAGCATGGGGTTGATCCGCTTATTGGACATAGGTTCACTTCCTAACAGAACAGTTGCGAAGGTTGTATGCCCCATATGTAGAGGGGAGCCAAGAGTGCCCAAGGTTGCCTTGCAAGAAGTTGAGATGCCTTCATAATGACCAGATGGGCTCTTCAAGTGCCAAGCATATACAAGGTGGGCAACAAGCGAGAGACTCATGGGTGCGAGGGTACGTGCATGTGGTGATTAGTGCACGGGGCTCGGGAGCGGGCCATGAGGGCATATGCAGCGGACTGCATGAGCTAAGGCGTAGGGTTACGCCATTCTATTTGGGCACACGCATGGGAGCTTGCGGAGTGCAGAATTGTGCCAAGGGCGCACATGAGCGGAGCAAAGGCGTGCGGCATAACACATGGGCATGCGCTCGTAGGGGCGAGCGTATGGGCATTAGAGCGCGAGGCATTGAGGCTGCGGGGCGCAATAGTGCATGGGCATTGGCTTGTGCTATCAAGCCATGACTTGAGTCAGCCTAAAAGAGCACAACACATGAGATGCACAGGAAACTAGGATACTGTGGGCATTCGGAAGCGAGGTGTTGGGCGAGGGCTGAAATCTCTATGAGTGGGGATCAATGTGGTGCGACGGACTGTGCCACGATATTGGAGTTTGAGTTGAGTGTCAAGGTATATACTGAGCTGGGGGACGGACTAGAGGAATTAGGCTTCTAGTTAGGCTTTAGTCATGATAGCTGGGTGCAAGAGTCAAGCAGGGGGCTTTGCTCAACGCACAAGCTGGTCTAGGAACGGTTAGGTGTGGACGATTAAGCAAGGGGCTTGTCGAGCCGTACAAACTGGTCGAGGATTGGAGCCATCCTCTTGATGAGCCCAAGGCAGGGCGAAACCAGTGAAGCATACCGGTAATGACACGAGACTATCCTGGGGTGTAGGGGCACCAAGGGAAAGAGATGGCACGAGGGGAAGTGTCATCACACCCTAGAAGAGTAGGGGTGTAATGGTCGCTTTTCAAACGTGGTTTGAGGCCACGAGGCTTATGTATGCCGGAGCCGCATACATGGAGGTTCTTTGGTAAGCACGTCTCAATCGGATATCTCTCATGAGTAAAGATCACCGTCGGTGCGGTGATGTCCCTCGGATGAAATCTATGAATGCCTTTGTAGAATGGGCAACGCAAAGGAGAGTGGCTAGGGCCATCATTCATAGTAACGGAGATTGTGTTGATTGTTGGGTTTCGAATGGGTGTAGAAAGTTTGCATGACAACCGCTACGAAAGAGAGTTGATTGGCTAAGTCAGAGGGCTTAGCGCCATCACGAGCCTTTGCCGCATATGGAGAAAAAGGTCCCGTGACAGTAATTATAGCCCCCTGATATTCAACATAGATAAGTCATTGATAACAAACTTTATTCACAGATTACGACAGTATAGAAAGTGTGAAACAGAATTCCATGAGACAATGCAAGCTACCTCTTGTATTTGTTTCATCATCAAGTAATCAGTGGGTTCAGCTTTGATAAAAGGGTAACCATACTGACCTGATATTCAACATAGATTAGTCACTGATAACAAACTTTATTCATAGATTACGATAATACAGAGTGTGAAACAGAATTCCATTAGAATGCAAGGTACCTCTTGTATTTGTTTCATCGTCATGTAATCTTCCTGATGGACCAGGATCTTTTTGATCTCCTGAGGCTCTTATGTCACTTGGTGTGGGTGATGCTTCTTCAAGCAGCTTTGTTGGCCAATCTTGCAGCTTGCATACTTTCCTCAAATTCAATTTCCTTGATAGAAAGAGATTTGGCATTCAAATCAACAATGCTACTGCAGAAACAAGCTTTGTCTGCTTCTTGTACAACTGGATGAATTTAAGGTTGCAATGCATCTGCAGAGAATTCGCCTGACAATGATATCAAATCTGTAAACACTTCATGTAAAGAATCAAATTTGAAAAGTCATAATAGGCAGAGTGGCTTATTACCAAGGAGAGCTTGCCTTGACCAGAATTTAAATTAGAACAGGAAGAAATTCATCAGCACCAGCTAGTACAATATTTTCTGACATTGATTTATTAAAAAGCAAATTGTTGATGATCCTGCAACAATTCATAATACAAGGGAGTCTCTCACAGATGCTTTAAAAGCATTGATCCTTTGCAGTTCTTCTCTGCAAGCTGGGGGAAACAACAAAGCTCAAATAAGTAAGCCACTAACGTAGTCCGAATAGACTATTAGTATACATCAGAAATAAAAGTAAAGTCAGCAGCCATACCCGCCATGAAGCTTTATTTTGAAGTAAGGCTGGTATATCCAAATGCTCAGGCCTCAAGAAGGTTTTGAGCAAGCACATCGTCTCTGAAATCTCCTGATTAATCATCAAATCTTCAGGAGTTCAAGCAAATGTCAAAAAAACGATTTTGTCATTACATATCTCTCGAGACCCTCCAATATATGAAAAATTTAATACTTTTTTTTGGAAAAAGTTAAGTTTATATATCCAAAAAAGAGGTACAAATATTTGTACAAAAAAACTAGGGGTGAAACCCTAAAAAGATGTCCACAGGCGAATAAATGGCGCAAATGCCAAAAGAGGAGCACGCAGGCTACATAAAGCATAATATGGCAAAAGGGCACAAGTGCCCAGAAAGCACACAAGTACATAGGCTGAAGTACCGAAATACAAAGAATATAAAAAGAATACAACCTCAAGCTGCTGTTACAGGTCATTTCTTCTTCTTCTTCTTTTTCTTTGACTGAGGACCAACTGGTGATGTACTGGTGTCAACCTGCAATG
>JAVXUL010000016.1:9450775-9471489 GCA_035590515.1 Trichilia minutiflora | reverse complement strand
AATTTTTAATACGAATAATAATCGAATTATATTCGTATCACACAATTAATAATTATATCGGTTTTAAATTTGAGTTTCTAAATCCGTTTATTTATTTAAAATACGATTAATGCATGATTAGCTAAATGAATAATAGTAGTTAAACAAATAATTATGATTAAATAAATAATAATATAGTATAATAATATTATTTATTTATATTATGATATTTAAATAAATAATTAATTAAATAATTAAAATTTATATTTATTAATTAAATAGATTGAATGGACTGAATCAAGTTAATAACTCAATCGTATCGTATTATATCATCTGTTTAATAAACGGAGGATACGATTAATAAACGAATCATATTCAAATTAAATATTCTTAATACGATTAAAAAACAAATTAGATTAGAATAAATACAAAAAAATATTATAAATTAATTAATACAACATAAATATTTATCAGAATTATCACCCATATATACACACACATGTATGTACTAATAATACTACAATTTCTAAACATTTTTTTTAAAGTTTTGTCATTTCAAGTAATTTTACATTTACTAATGGGCAAAGGGCAATGAATTTTTACTGTTTTCAAAATGATTTATTATATTAATTTTATTATCATTATATTGTACTTAAGATTAAAAGGTTAGGATAAATACGTGAGATGTAAAATATATATACTTTTTGGAATATTATAATCTATGGATTAAAAGGTTAAAATAAATACTTCGAATGTGTAACATATATAATATAAATTAATATTATAATTTATTCATATAACCAAGTTTATGTATCATTGTATGCAGTACTATATATATTAGGAGAATTAAACCCATAATAAATAGAGCTGTTATTTATTCATCTACTTTCTTTTTCTAAAATTTGAATGAGGTACAAAATCGCTTATTAGCTGTAAAATATTAAATTTTATTTTATTATCATTACTCTTAAACTCGAGTAGCAACAAAATTAAGTTTTGATCCCACCAGGGCTATGTTTCGAAGAGTTTTTTTTTCTTTTTTTATTTAGAGATGTACCTTATTTATTTTTATCTATATAGATATATATGTTCATCCTAAATGATTTCTACAATATTTTTTAATTTATAATTACTATAAAAAAATATTTCTAAACATATATACATTAGAATAGTATTAATTGTATAATAAAAAATGAATGAATGTTAACTAAAAATTATAATTAATCTTTAAAATATATATACAAGACCAACAATTCCAATTCTATCTATGTTTCGATGGCTCTTACTAATCCGCAAAGTAGAATAGCTATCAATTAAACAGCTAGCATTTATGAGTACCATGGATTGGTTAATTAGATAACTTAATGAATTCGTTACCTCTGAAATTATCGGTAGTTGACAGTTGGCTTGCATGATTGCATCCTAAAAAATATTCAAAAACCAAGTTTGACTGTTGAACATACGTCATTAATTTCTCCATCTGTAGTCAAAATCATGAATCATTAATTACAAACACTATATAATTGATTCTATTTGAGATTAAAAGAGCCATGCATTTTGCTACAAATTTTGCCATGTTAGCATGTTGGGTTCTCTGAAAGAGTGATAATTTAGATCAAAACTTGTTTTAATTCTAAAATAAAATTCTATAAATACATACATTTTTAGAAATATAATGTTTTAGATAATTTTGAAGGAAAATTGATAGGAAAAGAGAAAAAGTTTACTAGAAAAAAAATTGTTAAATAATTTTTTAAAATATTAATATTAGAATCAAGGGTTTATTATTATAGCATTGTTAAAGAATTAGGAAAGTAAACATTTATCACTTGATTAGTAAAGTAATACATTGATGGATTGATATATACATCAATATACTGTTCAATGTAATTTTAAGGGACGTGTATACTATGCAATGCAAAACTTAAAATCTGAAATGTAAATCTTGAAATCTGACTTCAAGTTTGCATTAATTTCAATTTTTATGTTTTAAATTTCAAATTTTAGGTTCTCAAGTATCAAATTTTGTGTTGCGCATACTATATATATGTCTTAAAATTACGTTGAATATTAAATTAATGTATTAATACATCAATGTATGATAGTCAAGTCTGATTATTAGTGGTTGCTCCATTACCAATAAAGTTAAATAAAGGCATGTGATCTAACAATATATATTGGGGCAAAATATATAACCAATTTATCAATCATTTAACAGGGTTATTTTTTTTTTGATATATCTAAAATAAAAATAAAAAAGGACTATTTCTAACGTTTTTGGTTAATAAAAAATGTTTAAAACATCTTTTAGTGATTAGTTATGTATCAATCAATGGGGGAAGCAAAGCAATCAAGTATTAGGGTTCATTAACTGAAATGAATCAATGAAGAAGATTGATTTTCCACGTAATATCACTATCATTCATAATCTTCCCACGTGGAAGTGCATATTAAAAAATTATGTATTTATATTTATAAAAAGAATAATTAATTAATAGTTATCAAATTTTAAACAGGAAGAAAGCGTGCAAATGAATCAAGTAAATTCATCTGAATGCTCTCAAAGTCGTACCCACATGTGCAAACCCTAGCAATGGCGACTGCGTCTCCAACTGTTATTAATTAATTAATTCCTAATTCAATAATTTTATTAATTAATTAACGGAAAATTAGTATGAATTTGATGGGATAATTTTATAAAATTGAGGCCATCCAATCAAAAGTGAAAATCCCAAGAACTTTACTAGCTGTTTTTCCAAGCTTTTGCTTTGAAAACAATCAAATATGAAATATCCCCCGTACTTACTTACTTAATTATTATTTCTGATTTTCTCGGGATCATTTATCTCTTTAAATACTTCCTATTAAACTAACGATTAATCATTCAGTACATACGTTAGTCACAAGTTTATGTAGCGCGTGGGTCACTGTATTTACCTTCTTTCCATGAAAAGACATAATAATTTCATTATTTTTCTTATTTAACAATGAATATTCTTTCAAAAAAACAATAAATACTTTACGTTATAAAATCATTCGACAAGAAGTTTATCAAATATGTTCATGTTTATCAAGCTAGATATAAATATAATTGTGTTTATTAGCACTCAACTAGTGCAACTGAAGTTTCTACTTGGTACCTTAATGTTTGAAACTATATAAACATGAAATATTTTTATAATTAAATTAAATTGTAGAGTCTTTATTCCCACGCTCCATCGAAGGATGTAGAGAAAGAAATGTCATGCATGTATAAACAATAACAAATATGGCTAGAAGAAGATGACCATAACAGTTAATTATTAGCTAATTTCATTCCTTAATACTTGCTTTTTACGATACATAGCTTTAACCACACCCTCCGCCGTAGTCACCGGCTGCCAACTTTTGCACCTCCACCATGTACCCCTGTTGACATTACACTCTCCTCCTCCTCCTCCTACATATTTATGCACCTTCTTCTCTAACTTACATAATTTCCCACTTCCAAAAATCTTGACTCCTAGCTTTCGATTCTTCTTCGAATTATTATCATTTTCTGTACATAGGTATAGTTTTATAGTTAGAACGTTTGCCGGAGATGGCTTCTTCTAGTGGTGGTGTGCCTCCGGGGTTCCGATTTCATCCGACAGACGAAGAGTTGCTTCATTACTACTTGAAGAAGAAGGTTTCGTTTCAGAAATTTGATATGGAGGTTATCAGAGAAGTCGATTTGAACAAGATTGAACCTTGGGAATTGCAGGGTAAACTAAAAAAGTTTTCTTGATATATATGAATTATATTTGTTTAATTTTCATTCTATTTTCTTTTCAAAGTTTTCTAAATCTTAATGCTAACAATCGTAAAACTATAATGACAATACAGAAAAGAAATGTAAACAAATATTAATATTATTCTATAATTAAAATATATAATTTTCAGTTCTAAAAACCAATCCTGAATTCTTGACCACTCAGGTCTTCAAAATTCTCACACCGTAAAGATTCATAAATTAAGTCATATTTAAAGTTAACAAAAAAATCATTTAACGATAAAGAATAATTGATCTTTTCAATTAATTTCAATTATATATATGCGTTTGCATGCATGCATGCAGAGAGATGCAGGATCGGATCGACGCCGCAGAACGAGTGGTTTTTCTTCAGTCACAAGGACAGGAAATACCCTACGGGATCGAGAACGAATCGGGCTACGAATGCAGGGTTTTGGAAAGCAACAGGAAGAGATAAATGTATTCGAAACAGCTACAAGAAAATAGGGATGAGAAAAACCCTAGTTTTTTACAGAGGAAGAGCTCCCCATGGACAGAAAACGGACTGGATCATGCATGAATATCGACTAGAAGATGGTGATGATGAAGCTCAAGGAAACCTTAATGTGAGTTTCTATTTTCTCGTCCTCTTCTAATATTAATTATTTATTAATTTTAAGTAAGTTAATTTATTTTTTGGCCAGCTATTAACATTTGATATTCACTATTTTTATTTAATAATAGTTGCGTCTTTAAAACCATAATATATACTTGATTGATTAATACTAAATTAAGTCTTTATATATTAAGAATGTGAAATCTATATGAAGTTTCAAATTACTTAAAAATAAATTAGGTTAAATTTTAACTACTTATCCCATGTATTTATCAAAAGTCAACTCAACCCAAAAATAATGGTCGTACTTTGATTTGTGAATCTCTAGGTTTCATTTTGATCCAGAATCAAAAGGTTTATAATTTTTTCTTTTCATAAAAGCACTTATTCTGAAGCACTTTCGTAACTATATAGTCACTGAAAATCACTTCTTGTTCCCGTTGTAGGAAGATGGATGGGTAATATGCAGGGTTTTCAAGAAGAAACATCTATTCAAAATTGGAAACGATCAAAACTCCAACAAGAATTCATCATCTTCAGATCATCATCATCATCATCAACAACAACAACAATTCAATCACACAGCTAGATATTCTTCTGCTTTCATTCAAAGAGAAAACCCATTCCTCCTTCGTCATGAGCATCAACCTCCAATCGAACTCAACAACAAACCAGAACTTGCCCTACATTACTCCACACAAATTCCTCCAACATCTCAATACTCTCACTTCCAACCCCAACCCCTACTTCCTATCTACCCAACGCTTCCCTCCAACGCCGCAGACGACTCCTCCCAGGCCTCCATGGTGAAGCAGCTCATGACAAATCCTAACAGAGAATGTGACAGTGCCGGCAGTGAAAGCCTTAGGTATCATCATCCTCATCATCAGAAGCCTGGCTTGGAGGTTGGAACATGCGAGCCAGTGGTCGCCGCAGCTGTCGCAGCTACCGCAGGAAGAGAAGATCAAGGATTGAATGATTGGACGATGCTTGTGAATGAGGATACTGGAAAAGGAGTTAGATTTGCGGATGCAAATACACAACACCAAATTCATCAGCTTTCTTTGCGTGGAGAGATGAATTTTTGGGGCTATGAAAAATAATTATTAATTATTTATTTTCATGAATTGAGATCGATAATTGTGGTGGCCTTAGAACTGATTTATATATATCTAAAATTAAATGGATAAATTAAACCCATTTCAATTGATAAATTAATGAACTACACTATCTAAATTGATAGTGATTTATTATTGTTTGTATTTAATATTCATGCAAGTTTGTGTTAATGTTCTATAATTTAGTGTCATTTCAATATTATGAGATTTTATAATATTCATACCACATTTTATTCTTTCTTTTGGTTTTATTATTATAAAAATTAAAAAATAGCATTAAAAAATAATTAACTTTTAAAAAATAAATAAGAGATTGTATTTTAAAAGAGTTTTGATAAATTTAAAAACTCTAAAAGATATTTTTGAGAAATGTACGAAAATGATCATTTTTTTAATCGTTTTATGAAAATAACTATGTTTTAAAAATGTTAATCAATTAAATTAAAAATATGTGTTTTGAACGATTTTATTCTTATTTGAAAGTGAGTTTTTTATTTTGTTAGAAAGTATACTTTTAAACACGACAAAAAAAACTATTTTTAAACATGTAAATATATTATGTTCGGAAGTACACTTTCAAATAAGACAAAAAAAACTCACTCTTAAATAAGGATAAAATCGTTTAAAATATATATTTTTTATTTAATTAATTAATATTTTAAAATATAATTATTTTTATAAAACGATTTAAAAAATGATTATTTTCGTATATTTTTTAATATTTTTAGGATTTACAAATAAATTTACAAAAATTTCCAAATTTTAATACCAATTAAGCCACCTCGTCCGCACGTGACTTTCAAGGGATTACAATTTCCCGCTAATTTCCGCTTGTTGTTCGCGTTCTCTGTCTTCTCTAATATAAATCCCTAAGAAAAATATTTTAATATACAGTAAAATCCTAGTTGTAGATCTCATCATATTCCCAGTCCACGTGCGCAAAATTCCGTTCTTGCTTCCGGTAAGTTCTTTTCCCCCCTATTTTCTTTGCCAATTTTTGTAAAAATCCTGGCTTTGGCGCTAAAACTGCCAGCAATGGATTTCCGACTACCCACGTTGGTTCAATAGCAAAAATTGATTCTGGGGTTTAAGAATCTTTACTGGTCTCTGTTAATTAAAAAAAATTATGCAAGAAATTTTGGTTCTTGAGTTTCTTTGTTAAAAAATGAAAAAAACATTTTTTTTCTTAGTTGTTTGGACGAATATTATGTTCATTTAATGATATTTCTGGGTTTTGTTCTGAGCACGGCCTAAAGGGCTAAGTAGAAAGAAATAAGAGAAAATTTCAATTTATTGTGTTGATTTGTGAAGATAAATGGCGAAAGATTATGAAGAGAAGAGGGGAAAAATGGAGGAGAAGCAGATAAATGAAGAATACAAGATATGGAAGAAGAACACTCCATTTCTGTACGATCTGATCATCACACATGCGCTCGAATGGCCTTCTCTCACTGTTGAATGGCTGCCAGAAAGAGAAGAGCCCGCGGGCAAAAATTACGCGGTTCAGAAGGTGATTATTGGAACACACACCTCTGAAAACGAGAAAAATTATCTCATGCTTGCCCAGGTTCAGATTCCTCTCCAAGATTCCGAGAATGATGCCCGTTTTTATGATGATCAAAACTCTGTTTGTGGCAGCTTTGGCAGCGCCAATTCCAAGGTATAAAGAAACAAAGATTTACTTGGATACAGAATTACACTTGAGTATTATTGCATCTTGCTTAACTAGTATCATAATTTCCTAAAGATTTCACCTTTATGTAGTTAGAAATTGATTCCAATGCATTATTTCTTGATTCCTACATGATTGGGATGCCTAGGCATAAAGAGGCTAGATAGGGTTATTTCTTTGCAAAATTGTGCTCAATTTCATATGTGGCAATTAATGATTCTTTTCCTTTGCAGATACAGATTAGTAAGCAGATAAATCATGATGGGGAGGTTAACCGGGCTCGCCATATGCCCCAAGACTCATCTGTAATTGCAACAAAGACTGTGAGCGGAGAAGTCCATGTCTTTGATTGGGTCCAGCGCCCATCTAAGCCTCCTTTGGATGGTGCGTGTAATCCTGATTTGAGGTTGAGGGGCCATACCTCTGAAGGGTATGGTTTATCATGGAGCAAGCTCAAGATGGGATTTTTGCTTAGTGGTGCTGAAGATGATCAAATATGTTTGTGGGACATTTGCGCGACTCCTAAGAATGATAGGTCTCTTGAGCCTATGCGGATTTTTAAGGTGCAGTTGTCGTTGTACATTGACTTACTGTTTGTTAATTCATGCTGTTAAATTGAGAGTTCATGCTTATAATTAGCTTTAGCTTAATAAAGAAGCGTATATCTTGCAAGCATTGCTCTATACTTTCCTGATATTGATTGTTATTGTGATAAAATAGGTTCATAAAGGTGGCATAGAAGATGTAGCATGGCATATGAAGGACGAAAATTTGTTTGGTTCTGTTGGGGATAATCAATACCTGAACATATGGGATCTACGAAGCTCCTCAATCAGCAATCCTGCCCAATCTGTTGTTGCTCATCAGGATGTGGTGGGTATCTAAACGTGGGTTTCAGACTTTCTCATGGAAACAAGGACATGCATGCATGTACTCTCACATGTGCACATAAATATAAATATGATTTGATGGGACCAAAAGCATATTCTTAACCAGATAACCTGATTCCATTTCTGAACTTTTATTCCCTTTTAACCAGATAACTTGATTCCATTTCTAAACTGTTATCCTCTTTTCTTCAACTTTTTGTTCTAAAACAAATTTCAATTGGACCGTTGAATACTCGATTTTATGCTGTGTAATATTGTTTTTCTTGAGTGCTAATTGTGTTTTGAAATATTGGCTTAAGTTGTGTTCTAACTAAATGTGATTACTCTGTTCGTGTCAGGTTAACTGCTTATCTTTCAATCCCTGCAATGAATGGATTTTGGTAACGGGTTCCGCTGATACGACTGTTAAGTTGTTTGACCTGCGCAAGATTAACACTGCACTCCATACATTTGATAGTCACAAGTAAGAATTCACCCCTTTCATTTTTACATATGAGTTCAATAATTTGAACATCTTTTTTTTTTTTTTTGAAAATCTATTTGGTTGCAATTTACACAAGAGAGGAGGTGTTCCAAGTTGGTTGGAGCCCGAAGAATGAGACCATCCTTGCTTCTTCTTGTCTTGGAAGAAGATTAATGGTGTGGGATCTTAGCAGGTTTGTGCTTGAACTTGTCTCTTGAGTCATTTCATAATTTCTGAGTGAAGAAATTTCCTTGTTAATTTGCATTTTTTATTTCAGGATTGGCGCGGAACAAAATCCAGAGGATGCTGCAGATGGTCCGCCAGAGTTGCTGTTTATCCATGCTGGTCACACGAGTAAAATTTCGGATTTTTCATGGAATCCATGTGAAGAGTGGCTTATAGCTAGTGTAGCTGAAGACAACATTCTTCAAGTATGGCAGATGGCTGAAAACATCTACCTTGAGGAGGATGAAGATGATTTACCTGAAGATTAACTCCACAGAAGTTCTTAACATAGCGATACAACGAGAGCTCCCCATTCTCTAGTCATAGGAAATTGTCTATTGTAGAAGAAGAGACGTAGTTATAAACGCGTAGTTGAGCGTTGAGCTCACTGTCCATTCTTCACACCATATTAAAAAAGATTAAGTGAAATTTTCTATTGTTTTTAAATAGTACAGTAGATTTAGTTTTTAGTGTTATAGAATGATTGAATAATGATTTTAAAATTTGGTTAATTTAAAATTAACAACAATTGAAATACTTAATGGACCTAAAAGTCAATGATGAAATGGGAGATAATTTAATTTATAAACTTGAAAAATTTGGGGTTGTTTTACATTTAAGAGAAATAACAGGGGCGTGTATATACATAAAAAGGTAAATAACCGTATCCATGGATGATTCTCTCAAATTACTCCCGCTATACGGGAGTCTGATTGTCTGGCACTGAGCCGAAGTGGTCCGAGTGAGAGAAATGGGAGAAGAAGAAATAGAGTTAGAGAGATGGCCGGCGAAAACGAAAATGAAAATGAAGAAGACGACGAAGAAACAGCAGGCGGAGGAGGGGATGAAGGAGAAGAAGATGAGTATGTGTTCCGATTCAAAGCTGGAGTGAATCCTTTGGACTGGACGGAAAGCGAGACTTTGGGTCTCAAAACTTAGCAGCAATTCGAACAGCTAGAGTATGAGGCTCTCGCCGACCGCAAACGCAAAGCAAACGCCGTCTCTCACAGATAGTAAATTTAAACCTTGAAATTGTATTTTTTCGTCTAATTGTTGTATAAGCTTGAAATTAATGATAGTTAAGAAGATGTAGCTGGGACGAGCATGGACGCAATCATGGAATTAATCAATTATGGTTGCTATCGGAGAAAATGAAGAAAGGTACTTTTCTCCGGTTTGAATGAATTAATTAAGAAAGAAAATTTACATGTTAATGCTTTAACTTTTGTAAACTTATAGTATGCTTGGACTTGTTTATATGGCCCTTGGAAATTATGAAAAAGCATTTTCTTTCTATGTCATGGCTGCACCTCTTACACCAAAAGACCCTACTTTATGGAAACAGCTTTTAACTTTGTCTGTGTAGATCTTTTTATACTCATTTATGTTATTGTCGTTTCTACAAGTTCATACGTCAAGCAAGCTTTTCATCATAATCAAGGGATTGACCATGTTTACGAAATGCAGAGAAAAGGGAGACACAGCTCAAGCCATGTATTACCTTCGTAAAGCAATAATAGAGGAGCCTAAAAATATGGTTCTAAGATTCATTTCTCATCATGTACAAAAAATAAATCCTGACAATGTTGAAGCTGTCAAAATGGGGGCGCAGGTTTCACCAACAGCTTTCTCTGTTAGATGCCTTCTTTGAGATAATAATTGTTTAGACATTTTCTTTGTGAAGTTACCAGTGAAGTTTGTTTATGAAGCTACTGGTCTATAGTAGTTTCTTTGGCTCATAAGTTGTTTACTGGGTATTAATTTCTTCCTTGTCTTCATTTTGTCTTAACACTCTTTTTTGGCTCTTCATCCTTTTGTAGTTATTCCTCAAATGTGCTGAGACTGCACACTCTGTTGGTAGTTTAGAAGAATATGTTAAGGGTCATCCATATGAAGCTGATGTGAGTCTGATTGATATGCTGGTTGCCATACTCATGGAAAATAATGCACATGACAAAGCTCTGCAACATATAGAATATGCATAAATGGTCTGTGTTTCAGGAACAGAGCTGCCTCTGAAGTTGAAAGTTAAAGCCGGAATCTGCCAGCTTTGCCTTGGAAATAAGGAGAAGGCTGAGGTTTGGCATGGGCATGTATTATCACTACTAATTATTCAAATTGCTTTGATCCCCTCAAAAAGAGAGTCTATTATCAATTACCATTTCTTTGACCTCATTTCACATGCCATGTTCTATATTTCGTCATTAAAATGGAGGGAGGGAAGGAAGAAGAAGAAGAAAAAACAGAAAACAAACATACAGGTTTACAAACTCTTGGAAGGTTAAATGCTGTTATTAATGTAAATGTTAAAGAAATAGTTGATTACCTAACAGGGTTCATCACATCTACTTTTGGAGCACCTTCTCTCTCTTTAGCTAACCAGTTTCTCTTTCATAGGCATGCATGTTGTTATCATCGTCAGATGGCTTATAATTATAAACTTCATTGAACTGTCTGTCTTTATAATTTTTCTATTATTTATTTATTTATTTTATTAAGCCATGTTGTTTATCATACTTATGTTGATTCATATGTGTGAATATATATTCGGATTGATTGTTTATTTTTGATATTCATGTGTGTCTTTAGAAATGGGGTGTCGATAATCTTCTTTATGATTTCAATTTCTTAGTATCCCTTTGTTATTTCTTTTAAATTATTTCTATAAGCAAATACCTTGAAAATGTAGTTCTTTCTTATCCTCAATTTGAATTAATTGTCCATGTAACAGATTTTTTCTCATGTGATGTCTAGATTCGCTTTGCTGTTTAGGGACTTGAGAATGCATGCAATCATACTGATTTGATTACTGAAGTTGCTGACACATACAGGCATCTTGAGCATTATAGCTCAGCATTGAAGTACTATCATATCTTGGAGGCAAATTCCAGAACTGAAAATGTAAGGGAAACGATAATGTTTTCATTTTAATTTTCTTCCTAACTTCTGAAAGGGCAAGGCAATAGAAAATATATGCTCTATTCTATTATGTCTCTTTGTGTTTATGTTTGTTTACTTGGAATATGATGTCAGATGTTTGCAATAGAGTGTGTTATCCAATGATTTAACCCTGTGCTCCAACACCATGGAGGCCTCTTGAAATGTACATTTATACTTGAAAGCTCCAATTAATTTTATCATTATAAATTTCGTCCATGGGATTGTAACTTGGCTATAGAATGTTTCCCTTTAATTATTTTGGTTTTCTTGCTATTTTGGGTCATTCTCCTGAGGCATGTGTGCCGTAACTAACATTATTGCTGGTTTAACAGTTAGTTTCTGACATATGTTACATTGTCCTGTAACAGGGTTACTTTTATCTCAAACTTGCTGGGTGTTATGCAGCCTTGAAAGAAAAGCACAAGCAATTACCTTCTTCTCCAGAGGTGATGTGTATACCTGAGATTTAAAGTCTAATGAATCTATCTATGCAAGTTTTGTGATTGTCACAATAACAAACCTACTATCATTATTTATGCAATCATATCATTCTTGTTGAAAGACATGAATATCAGAAATGAAGAATGTGAAGGTTCTCTATGATCTGCACCCATGTGTTCGACTTTATGAATTTAGCCAAAAAGCTTCTGATTGATAAAAATATGAATATGAGTTCAGAATTCATTCTTTTTAATAAATATTTTTTGATCTGTTGCACTTCCATTTGATCAAACAATAAGAAATGGAGAAAAAGCAATCATTCACACAAATCATTAATCTGTGTGTATTAGTATTCTTTTGATGTTGTCCGTACAGACAAACTCTCTGGGGCCTCTTTTGGTTTTGGTTTTGGTTTCTAATGTGTTTTTAGTGATCCCTTTCTTTCTTATTAAACCAAATGGGAGGCTGTTGCTAGAAAATTTTAGGGTGGAGACAACAGTTTTCTTTTTGTATTTTGTTGTTTAGTGACTGCTATTTAACTTGTTTGTAATTTTTCATTAATTTCTATAATATTTTTGTTTATTATCACAAAAGAAAATGAATGTTGGTTCTCTGTTGTATACTTGCTATGCTAGGGGGCTCTTTTTGGATGTCTTTAAATGAATTTAAAAAATTCAGTGTTTCCCTAGTTTCTACCGGTCCGTATAGGGGTGTGGCATCTAGCTTTGCTTTCTTATGAAATTGGTTCTACAGAGAAATGTTTTACTGCACATACTTATCCCAATTCTGATTGTAATTATGATAAATAGATCTCTTATAAGCTTGGTTTATGTTGCAACTAAAAAGAGAAAAAGAGAAGACATGGAGACTATTTTAATAACTCTGCCTTCTACTCTGATCATGATTGCTGTGATACCACTGTGTCAAATTTTATCGCAGCTCAAGGAGCAATACTCTGTTTTCTGAACAGCAATGTCTTGTGTAGCTATGTGCTCATTCACAGTGCTCAGATGAGTGTATTTGGACTGGTATTTGTATCAGTAGATTTTTGTGATTTTCCAAAATGGAATTGTGATACTTCCATGATGAAAAACTGTATGCTTATTTGACTAGTTAGGCATCCTGGTACTGATTGGACTTTTAGTTCAGGTTTGAATAAGCTCAAGGATAACAACAATGCTATAGATTAAGTTTATCATCCCTCCTGCTCGAAGATGGTAAAGAAGATGATGCAATTGCTTTGCTATCACCTCCAAAATTTCAGGTATCTTTGTACGTACAGGCATATATGTATGCATACATTCATGCAAAAATATATATTTCACCCATTTGTATTGAATTAGATATATCCATTTGTAATCTTTTTAAAGTTTAGGTTGTCTGGTAGCCTACATTCCAAGTTCTGTTTATGCGAATTCTGATAAATGGTGGTTTGATGAAAATATAATAATGAAGCAATGCCACATTCATAGGGCTAAAGGGATGCCTGAGGACTATGTTGATGCAATCTTTCCCTTGGTTTGTGAAGCACTCTGTGTTGAAGCTCTTCGGCAAAAGGTAAACTGGGCTTTTCAGGTTATTTTGAGCTCAGGATGAATGGTTTATGCTGGACTTCATAATCTGAGCACATGCAGTGTTTTATTTGATTCTCAAGTTTTATACACTTGTTTATTATTTTCTTCTTTTGATGATTTGTTCTCGATTTAGGTCAAGGTGAAAAAGAGGCTATCAAAAAGTGTTCTGGAGGAACGAGCTAAAAAACTTGATAATCTGCAAAGCGATAATTTACTGTGTGGAATTAGACCAGTAGCTTCTAAATCAGAGATGTCAGGTTTTATAATTTTTATTGTGCTGTTTCTTAAATGTAAATACTCTCAGTGTTCAATTATATGTTGGTGGTTTTTGACTTCTAAGTTTCTTCAATTTATTATTGTAGTTTCTAATATTGGTGATAAATCTTCGGATTGAATGGTGATGATTTTTTAAAATGTAAACGGTTCTGCCTTGCTTTAGAATCATCTACATTTTTTTCTTAAGTATATATAGCCACTCAAGAGAATTGTCATAGTTATTCTTCTTGGCATGGAGTTTAACCGCATTAGCATTCTCCTATGTGTTGTAATTTAATTACTTCATTAGATATTTGTTCAACAATTTTATTTATGATAGTTGGAGAAACTGCTTTATTTAGAAAGTGAATCAAATTATTTCTTGAATTTGTTTTTCTTGTCATTCTTAACTTAAAATGTAAGTATTCTACCTTATTTTTTTCTGAGTATATGTTCTAGTTCTCATTAAAACATGTTATCCTGAATAGCATTGACATTGTCTATTTTGGGCCAAGATCACATGGTATCATTACAGCACTGTCAACTGACTCATGGCTGCTGCTTTGAATAAAGAAGAAGATAGCATTGATGGAAGAAACAAAAGCTTTGACAGAAGCTACAGGAATTGAGGGGCTCAGTGATGATCCAGATTATGAATCTCTGGTAAATTGTGATTGGTCATGTTATGCCTTTATAAGCCGTCAATTTTTCAAATTCTGTGACTCTAGGACCTGACAAACTGATATACAATGGTCTTTTGGGATGTCTCTGGCAAGAAATACTCAGAGAGTCTCCCCTGCCTAACCTCTTGAAATACGAAGAACATCAATTTCTCATCATAGATGTTAGTTCTCTTATCTTTTCTTTCTTTCAGTTATTTGTATGTGTTACAGAATATAAATTAGCTGTATGTTACAGCATATAAATTAGTTGTAAACTTACCTTATATACATAAGCTAATTAGTAGGCTAATTAGTAGGGATTTGTTTCTATGTTTAGCTTTCTCTAAGTGTATATAATTATAGACATATATGAATAAAATATCATAAAATACGATATACACTTTCTGTTTCATATTTCTGTTTCAAGTAGCAATCATGTAAAACAAACAAAATAAGCATTCTATGTTTCTCATTTACAGGACTTTGCTAAGTGCTATAAAATATAATGATTTGTAGTAAACTAGAATTATGAGGAAGACTTGTATTGGAAAACCTAATATTAAAAAATAATTACTCTGGTTCCTGAACGCCAGGGTGCAAACCCGGCATGTTACAATACAGAGGATAGTGAAATATCATGCCTGAACAACTTCAGGAATTAGAACATCCACTCCATAGACAGGCCTGGTATCTTCATATTTATTTTTGCAGACAAGATTTCTAGCCACAGTTCGAGTATTTTCTACAAACACAAAGACACGTATCAATAAGACAAAAGGAAAATGTATGCCGAACAGTTGAAATACATATCAAAGAATGTAATTGGATGTAAAAATTCAAAAAGGAATTCTTGCATATGAAGGGACTTGGGAATTTATTCCTTGATATAGTTGATGAGGGAAGGGTTTTGATGTGTTCAATTAAAAGCCCTGGATCATACAGTGAAATCCAACTCAATTTGAGGATGTCCAATTTCACTTCCACAAATAATCAGGTGCGAATGACTAACAACACCATTACCACCGTTTAAGCCAACAACTTTCTTACGCCCAACACCAATGTCTCAGCCAACGGCACTGCCATTACAACCACACCAATTCAGAAAAACCAATATTACTAAAATACCAACATTGCTCATTTACTACATGAACCTACAGCTGTTTCCAGTTGCTCAATGGCACAGAAAATTATCAATGCAACAATCATCACCATGTTCCTTGGCACCAACTCCATCCAATAAGTAATCTCAATAAGCAACTTTACCCAAATGCCACAGCTGCTGCAACTACTGCCATTAACTCTTACCAACATCATTACCGGCCCATCCTTGATAATTGAAACTTAAAGCACACATTGATGCTACAAAAGTTTAGTCAGGTATTTCATTCCGGCAATTTCAAATTCCAAAAGATCCAATTACCTTATCCAAACTCATCCTCAAATCTCAATAGCAAGATATCAACAGTAACATGAAAAAATTAAAAATAAAAAACAGTGTTTTGTCTCCTACTTTGCAAATCCATGCAACAGTAGAGCATACCAGCTTCATTATTGAAGTCAAGTTCTTTTGGGGCTTCTCTGCACCATTCATCTATCATGGGATTAAAGTCAAACTGTGGTTCTGCCCATGCTATCCAGTCAACAATTGACTTTGCATTCTTCAAGTCCTGTAAAAATATAGCATAACCAACAACCATATAAAAACTGCAGGTCTTACTCTGCATCCGATATCTCAAAAGCAAAACCATGCAGAACCTCCAATATGATTTTCTTGATTCCCTTGTGTTGAACTTTAACCACCACCTCCTGCCCATTAACCAAAGTTGCACGATGGACTTGTGCAATCTGGCATAGCATAAAACATGCCAGTCAACAATAATATATCCATAAGTTACAGACCTCCATTATGCCTTCTGGGAAAACATTTTAAAATTTTAATCCAAAGAGATCAAACTAGTGCCATACTACCAAATATAGTTTGAGGATCTTACTGATGCTGTCGCCAAAGGAGTTTCAACAAAATTCATGAAGATATCACTCATGGATTTCCCCAATTCTTTCTCTATGGTTTGACAAACCTGTACTCAAAATAAAAAGGTTAAAAAAAACTTGCTACTTAGTGGGACAGATATTTAGATACTTTGAAGAGGTAGGAAAAACACAGATGCAGACACACACAAAGGGGGGACTCAGACAAAGAGAGGTACAAGGAGGGTATCACCCACATCTATAGAATGATTCCTACATGGTCATAATGCACCCACTTCCATAGTTGACAAATAAGGTTCATTTTTCTCTTTGACCAATTATCAGAATCCAATTAATCAAATGGACTCCAATAAAATGGGTGAAACTTCTATCTCTCCAACACCACCAACCCCGGCCCCTCCCTCTCTCCCCGCCATTTCTCTCTTTATTTGTTGATCTATGAAGTTAAAAGCTAGATAAACTATCACCTCCTGTAAAGGACGAGGGGGAAGAGAATCCTGCAACTGTTTGAGAAGAGATATGTATGCTCCAGGAAGCACATCAGCACGTGTTGATAAGTACTGTCCAAGTTTCACCCACAAACCTTCCAACTGTATAATCAAATTAAGAACACGCTTAGCATTGCGCTCATGAGCCTTCTCCCATAGAGCAGATATCTTCAGCTTGCTTGTCCATTTCTCTCTTTGTTGTACAGCCTTTTAGTAAAAACAGCACAAAAGCCATTAAGATTTCGATCCTTTCAAAGTCAAAACAATAAGCAGTAATCAAGAAACTTACCTTATAATCCAGGTAAATTACTAAAGCCACCGTGAATACTTTAACACGTCTTCGATAAATGTTTCCCCATCCCATCAGAAATTGCTAGGTATAGATATTGAATCAAGAAAAGCTAGCTGATGAAAAAATAAAAAATAAGAAATAAAACAAAGGAAACGCATAGCCGAATGAGTATCTAACACAGACATCTACCCCAAGAAAGAAAAAAGAAGAAAAAGAACAAAGATCCGAGATATAAAAATATAGGATAAGATGCATCTATTTAAATTCAATGAACATCAGTCTACAGTTGGAGGAGCTGCTTCAAATACTACCCCAGTCTCATTTAAGTGACTCCAATATAATAATGGGAGTGCTACCAGAGCAAAATGCTTAGCCCTCCACCAAAAATTATGTTTAAATAAGGAGCATGTAGTCTAAATCATTTTGGACGAAGTTCATAAAATTATCTCCAAAATCATTTTAAAACTTGATCATGTGTATGGAACATCAAATTCTAGAACTGTAAAAATGAGGCTAAGATTCTCTCTACCAAATAACAGAACACAGTCACAAGTGAGGTTAAGATTATCCCTACCAAATAATAGAACACACTTGATAGCTGCGTGATTTTATTTCACAGCAGCAATTGTGACTTTGAAGCTACAACACACACAGAAAAACCAAAGGAAGCCTAACTCTTTCACAGTTTTTCTACCATTCTTAGTGTATTACACTTCGTGAAGCAACACTAGAGTTCCATAGCACATCAACAATTCCTTTTCAACAGTATTGAGCAGTCAACAACAACAACAAAAGCGCGTAAAATAGCAATCGCTAAAGTTCTCAAGGAGTAGAGATTTCAAGAAGTTAATTATGCCAGAAGCATTTGATTAACAACAATCGCTACCCTCTGCTGATCATTGTCTTCGTACAGTTAATTCAATGAATTCATTCAAGTATGTTCGCACTCACTGGTCTCTTCCTATTTCAACAGATCCAACAAACTGAATTTCGCAAATCAAAATGAATTAAACAAAAGAAACAATTTCTACACATCCATAGTTAATTTTACCATTTTCAAATAACTTAATTTTGAAATAAATCAGAAAAATAATGTTTTCATTAATGGAGAACAGAAGATTAACATAGAGATTGAAAATCATGTTACCTGAAAGTCCAGAAACGAAACAACAGACTAAGGGAGGAAAGGAGTAGGGCACTATAGCTGCAGGGAATTGTTTTCCATATAGCAATCGTGATTTTCCTGTCGTTTAGGAAAGCAGAATCTTCCTTTCGTTACGAGTCGCTTTGCTGGCTTTGAAATCAAAACTTCCAATAGTATACTATTAAACAAAAAACACCTCAACAATGAGATACCGAATGCGACACGTGTCACTATTTGGTTCGGTCGATGAAGAGCATATTTGGCATTGGCATTAAGCCGCTGGAAGCTAAAATATTAAAAAATTAATTAAAATATACGTAAAATTTTATAAGAGACAGTGATATCAAATACAGTGAGGCCATGTTAACATTCTGGATGGAAAGGACGACGGGATAGATGAACAAGTTGCGCGGAATGGGAGGAAGGGATATTAGCCATTAGATTGGATCGAAGGAGGGAATCTGACCCGTTAAGTTGATTGAAAGGCGTAGCGTGAAGTAGTTGCAGTAATTATTATAATAATTACCATTTTAAATAGTAAAATTAATGATTTTAATAAAAAAATAATTTTAATTTTAATTAAAATTAAAAATAATAAAATAATAAAAATATTTGATCAATTTTGATGGATTTTATTAATTTATAAAAATATTTTAAATATTTTATTATTTATATATTATTAAAAATTCCGTTTTTATATTTTGTTTTTATGTTTTGATTTTACGTTTTGATTTTTTACATAAAAAATAATTTTAATTAAAATCACGTTTTTAATAACCTTGTTTTTTGCCGTAAAATAATAATAAGTGTCAAGTTAATCCGAGCGCCACTAGTAGAATAATATTGCGTGAAAAAGTGAGAACTCTGAACTTTGATTTGTCGTTAAAGAGCCGAAAGGTAACACCGGGGCCCCATGCAACCACGAGCCGTCCACGACAAAGACGTCCGCTAACTTGCAGTCCCACACACATGGCAGCATCCGACTCGTGCTTGCTCGCGCTTTCCTCTTACCACGTCACACTCTGAAAAGAGAATAATTGACAATTGATGCCACGTCGTTTTGCCACAACAAATAATTTTGCAAGGCGCTCTCCCATTTAAAAAATAGTAAATATTTCCCCTTCCTTTCCTTTCCTTTCTTCCTGTCATCAACGGCTGAGATTATTTTTACTAGCAAATGTTACAGGAGGGGACGAATCAGCTGGAGGCTTGGCAAGAATTTAGTAGTTTTCCAACCGAGGTATTCATTTTTGCCGTCTCCGAAGATATTTTTATTTCCCCAACCAAACCCTTATGTCTGTGCAAAGCACTTAAATAGAGAAGAAGAAGAATACGATCTGTTAAACTTTTCTTTCCTTCCTATCATCAACATAATACTCAACTAAGGAGACGTGAGGGGAATTTTTATTATTTAAATTGGTGACCAGGAGTTTAAAACTTTAAAGCCACGGATCTCTCGTTGACAAAATCACCCCTAATGTATACTTGATTTTACAAATTTATCCCTATGCTTCCCACGTGTTATAAGAACATCCAAATTTCAAAAATCGAAACAACATACAATACGACACCCGAAAATTTTCTGAAAAAAAAAGAAGGGAAAAATGCAAAATGCAACTAACTCATCGACAAAAAGGCATAAATAGAAAGACGAGGACCGGTAGTTTGCATTGGGTTCAAGTGGCTTCACTTGACTTTAGTGATAGAACTCTTTCAAAAGCCGATAATACCCCGAGAAACAGCAAAGCAAAGCATATATCCTTCGCAGAAAAATTGAAGGGCAATCAAAGCTTTTTTTATTTATTTTCGTTTATTTACAGCCATGACACGGCAAGAGAACCAGCATGAACACGACCAACCGCTGTTAGCGGACGACCGAGAAGAAACGGCTTACGACCCAACCGAAAAGATCGTGATACTTGGGATAGACGACGCCGACGTCGACATCTTGGCCCAATCGCCACCGTTTTCATGGAAGAAACTCTGGCTTTTTACCGGTCCGGGATTTTTAATGAGCATCGCCTTTCTCGATCCGGGGAACTTGGAGGGGGATCTCCAGTCAGGTGCGATTGCCGGTTACTCGCTGTTGTGGCTGCTGATGTGGGCCACGGCTATGGGGCTGTTGGTTCAACTCTTGGCGGCTCGGCTTGGAGTGGCGACTGGGCGACACTTGGCTGAGCTGTGTCGCGAGGAGTCCCCCACGTGGGCCCGGATG
>JAVXUL010000016.1:9439058-9450675 GCA_035590515.1 Trichilia minutiflora | reverse complement strand
GAGTTATATAGTTTCCTATTATAGGTCTAACTCTTGTATATAAATATAGACCTCTATTATATGAAATAAATGAATTCATCTTTTTCACCAAAATATCCTGTTGTGTATGTTTGATTATAATTTATATTGCAACTAAAAAGAGCAAACGAGAGGACGTGGAGGCTATTTTAATAACTCTGCCTTCTACTCTGATCATGATTGCTGTGATACAACTTTGGAAAAATTGATCACGGTTCAAGGAGTGATATTCTGTTTACTGAACAGTAATGTCTTATGTAGTTATTTGCTCATGCAAAGTGCTCAGATGAGTATATTTGGACTGGTATTTGTATTAGTAGATTTTCATGATTTCCCAAACTGGAAACTGTATGCTTATTTGACTAGTTAGGCATCCTGGTATTGATTGGACTTTCAATTCAGGTTTGAATAAGCTTGGGGATAACATCAATGCTAGATTAAGCTTATCGTCCCTCCTGCTTGAAGATGGTAAAGAAGATGATGCAATTGCTTTGCTATCACCTCCAAATATTTCAGGTATTCTTATACTTACATACGTGCAAAAGTATATGTTCCACCATTTGTATTGAATTGGATATATCCATGTGCAATCTTTTTAAAATTTTAGGTTGTCTTGTGGCCTACAGATCCAACTTCTGTTTATACAAGTTCTCATAAATCTACTCCATGGTGGCTTGATGAAAAAATAATAATGAAGCTATGCCACATTTATAGAGCTAAAGGAATGCCTGAGGACTATGTTGATGCAATCTTTCCCTTGGTTTGTGAAGCCCTCTGTGTTGAAGCTCTTCAGCAAAAGGTGAGTTATGCTTTTCAGGTTATTTTGAGCTCAGGATGTATGGTTTATGCTGGACTTCATTAGCTAAGGACATGCAACATTTTATTTGATTCTCAAGTTTGATACACTTGTTTATTATTTTCTTCTTTTGATGATTTTTTCTCAATTTAGGTTAAGGTGAAAAGGAGGCTATCAAAAAGTGTTCTGGAAGAACGAGCCAAAAAACTTGATAGTCCACAAAGTGATAACCTACTGTGTGGAATTAAACCAGTAGCTTCTAAATCAGAGCTGTGAGTTTTTATGATTTTTATTGTGCTATTTATTAAATGTCAATGCCCTCAATGTTCAGTTATATTTTGATGGTTTTAACTTCTAAGTTTCTTCAATTTATTATTGTAGCTTCTATTATTATTGATCAATCTTCAGATTGAATGGTTGATTATTTTCTAAAATGAAAATGGTTCTGCCTTGCTTCAGAATCACCTATATATATACATACATAAAATCACAGCCTCTTCTGAGAATTGTCATACTTATTCTTCTTGTCATGGAGTCTAACTGCATTAGCATTCTCCTATCTGGTGTAATTTAATTACTTTCTTAGATATTTGTTCAACAATTTTATTTGTGATAGTTGGAGAAACTGCTTTAATTAGTAAGTGAATGAAATAATTTCTTGAATTTGTTATTCTTGTCATTCTTAAACTTGAAATGCAAGTATTCTACCTTATTTTGTTCTGAGTATATGTTCCAGTTCTCATTAATATGTTGTCCTGAATAGCATTGACATTGTCTATTTTGGCCAAAATCTCATGGTAGCAGACTGTCAACTAACTCATGGTTGCTGCTTTGAATAAGGTTGCAAGCTGCAAGAGCAAAGAAGAAGATAGCATTGATGGAAGAAAAGAAAGCTTTGGCAGAAGCTGCAGGAATGGAGGGGCTTAGTGATGATCCAGACAATGAATCTCTGGTAAATTTTGATTGATCATACCTTTATAAGCTGTCAATTTTTTTCAATTTCTGCAACTCTAAGACCTGACAAACTGATGGATGATGATATTTTTGGGATATCTAGCAGGAAGTACTCAGAGAGTCTCCCCTGCCTAGCCTCTTGAAAAATGAGGAACATCAATGTCTCATCATAGATGTCAGTTCACTTATCTTTTATTTCTTTCAGTTATTTGTATGCATTAAAATACTTCCCTTTATTGAATTTATTTGCTTTAATTTGTTGTAGCCTTTTTACTGCCACTTGAATATATAAATATATTTTTGTTTATTTTTTATGCTTCTAAATCTTCAATTGTCCGTTTAATAGTTATGCAAGGCACTGGTATCCATGCAAAGATATGAGGAGGTATCAGAGATTATTGATCTTTCTATGAGATTGGCAAGCAATGCACTGTCTCACGAGAAGAAGGAGGAGCTTCAGTCACTTGGAGCTAGTAATTTATGGACCTTCTAAAAATTTTTGAACTTTTATGTTATTATACCTTCCTCCCACATTTAAAAGACGGTTAAATTTTTACATTTTCACTATATTAATTAAAAAAAATTGAGGAAATTCAAGGCCTTTGTTAATATTTACTGCTTTTTCGATAATTTAACAGAAATGACGTATGACAGTACTGATCCTAAGCATGGATTTGACTGTGCAAGATACATGGTTCATCAGTATCCATATAGTCTTGCAGCATGGAACTGCTATTATAAAGCGATCTCCAGGTATAGAATATGGGTAAAACTATCCTAAAATAGCTTGCTGCTTTGCTCCCATGTTTTTCTCTCTTTTATGTTCATGAAAGTTTCATCAACTTATATCTACAATCGTGCAATTTTCCTTGTGATTTTAGTTTTAATATAAATTATTTATATGGTAACAATTTTGGGATGCCTTGAACAAACATGAGTACCTTAGTTACAGTTGATTTTTGAAACTTTTGCTCTAATACATTTTGTGGGTCAAATTTGATGCTACAGATTTGGAAAGGCCAAGCATTCTAAGTTTTTACGTTACATGCGAGCCAAATATAGAGACTGTGTCCCACCCATCATGATTTCTGGTCACCAGTTTACCATGGCTAGCCATCATCAAGACGCTGCAAGGGATTACCTAGAAGCGTATAAGTTGTCACCTGAGAATCCATTGATTAACCTTTGTGTGGGTATGTTCCTCCCCCTAGTTTTATTAATCTCATCTTCCCTTTATATACAATCACTGAAACTATGTGATTGTATATCTATAATTTTTCCCTCTCCCAGGAACTGCCTTAATTAACTTAGCCCTTGGATTTCGACTCCAAAACAAGCATCAATGTCTTGCACAAGGCTTAGCATTCCTCTACAATAATTTGAGGCTTTGCGAAAGCAGTCTGGTATGGAAAATGGGGAATTTGCTAATCGACATTCTGAATTTACTACAATTTCAACTGTGCTTAATGTTAACTGATTCTGTTTCACAAAATTATGTTCAGGAGGCTCTATACAACATTGCTCGGGCATACCATCACGTAGGACTTGTGTCTTTGGCGGCTTCCTATTACGAAAAAGTGCTTGTAACAAAAGAGAAGGATTACCCCATCCCAAAACATTATGATAAAAAACCAGAGCATATGGAAAGGAAGGATTTTGGTTCCTGTGATCTTCGAAGAGAGGCAGCTTACAATTTGCACATAATCTACAAAAAGAGTGGCGCAATTGATCTTGCCAGGCAGCTCTTGAAAGATTATTGCACGCTTTGAGAGTTTGCAAATTTTGGGGTAAAAAGCTGAGACTGAGATTCCCTGGTACCTCGTTAAGGAACTGAGTTGCTTCTAAAATAGTAAAAATGGCCATTCAAGCAATTACTTTGTGAGACTATTTAGAAAGTGTAGCATTGTTAGTTGTATTTTTGGTTAGCATAACGAACTCTATTACATAATTATTGTCTCTGTGACATTGTGTTATATCACAATTTGTTAGGAGAGATAATATACTATTTGTAGTAGTATTATATCAAATAAACAAAGATATATATCAAAATAAGGACTTAACATTGTTAACTAGTAAGGGAGTATAGTCCTCATCTATCGAATAAAGAAAAGTTATGTATGATGAAAAAATAACATTAGATTACATAATCAAACCAATGGGAACTCGCAAAGTAATTATATCTTGTGACAAGTAATGTTCTGTTGTAATCCACGGTTTTCTTATGATCTGATCGTGTATTGAAAACGGACAAAAGCTCACGTCATAGGATTCCTGGAAGTCGATGATCAATACAATTTTGTACTAAATAGAAGAAAGGGTGGGATACTCTGTAAAATTCGACGCAAGGACTCATTTGAACGATGGGTTCACAGTTAGAGGTAAGGTAATCAATTCATTTTTAATCAATTGATTTAGTTCTTAATTTATTGAACCATGTTAATTAATTATGCTATTGCATATATAGGTATTAATCGGATGTGATGGAGCAAATTTTGTAGTTGGGAAATTTCTGAGCCTCAAGTCAAAAGAATGTTTTTGCATCCTGAAGTATGAGAGGATGTAACAATTACCCAAATGGACATGGACTTCCTCATGAATTACCACGAATAAGAACTATAAATATCTTGTCTGGAACTGTATCTTTTGACGAGAAGCTTGTTCTCTGGTTCATAGTTTACCAATGTGATACGAACCGTAAACATACAAATTTTATTTGTGTTGACGTAAGAAGTGGGTTTTGTTCAAAATTTCGAGCATAAGTCTTTATTTTCCGTTTTTGAGTTTTGAGACTGCAAAAACACACAGAACAGAATACTTCAAGAGTAAAATCGGTTTCCTGACAAAAATCTTTCGATACTTAAGTTAGAGAGAGTTTTGCTTAGTGTGTGAGGGAGGTATGCATGCAAGTTAAGAATACGAAAACTTCATATAGATAGAATTAAGAATGAGAGTCCAGAAAAAACCTTTTTACTCTCTTCGAAAGTCTCTGTAAAATTTCCGTCCAAAGTCTGTGGAAAAATCTCTTGGGATAAGTGAAAAATAAGAGAATCTGTACCTTCCTTGATTTTTAGATGTTGTGTATTGGAAACCTAGGAGTTTGTACTTTTAGACACGTGTTGCCGCGTGGTTGGTATGCCCAAGACAACTTGCGACAAAAGTTAGAGGGCATGGGGAATCGTGATACTGTTCCTTGTTACGTCATCCCCGAGCACCCAAGTACAAGTCCCTCCGAGTGAAGTTTTTAGCTCTCCCGAGAATAAAATTTCCTAGTTCTCGGGAGGCCTTTATACAGCGGATCATAGCCTCGATGTCGCTAGAAGGTAATGTGATGAAGACTTGTAAATCCCGAACGCCTGCGAGTCCTTACTGCTATGTATAAATGCGTTGGTCCGACTCCCCGAGCCCAAGAGGTTTGTTATAGAAGGTCCAGACCCCAAGCGCGAGTTAGCCATAAATAACTTGGAGGAGCCCCTCTGACTGGTAGGCTCGGGCAGAATGCCCGAGACATTTTGGCCGTCTCTCAGGCAATGTAATCGGATTTTTGGGACGACGTCGTATCAGAGAGTCAACCTGAAAATGACGTGCACACTTATGGGTTTGGATAAGGGCATGAAGATGGGCCTGGACTAGTGGGTTGGGTCGTAACAAAATATCCCAACACTAAACCCCCCAGTTTTTAATTCAATAAGTCTTTAATTGAAAACTGTTTAATTCCTGCTCGGCTGTCACTCACGTTCCGGTTACTTCTTCGGGAATGCAACCGTCTGTATACTTGTCACTCTCCCATTGTCGGACCAGTCTAAGAGGCCGCAATATTCGGATCGTCATCATTAGCTGTTAGGACGGGTCCCACTTCATTTAAATTTTGAAAAAGAATCGACCCTTGACATTCTGTATTCGGGCGACGTGGCACTCCCCCACCCATTGAAACGAAATCTACGGTCAGGGTCCCTTTGGTTTGCCTATAAATATCCCTTCTTCCTCATATGAACATTTTTCTTTCTCTCTATCTTCGTTTGCAAGCAAAGAACACTCAAGCACAGAGCAATTCGGGCCAACTTCGTCGATTCTCAGTATCTCCGACACTTTTAGTACTTCCATCACTTCTCATTCGGTAAGTATTTTCTCCTCTTCCTTTTTAGATTCGCGGTTAAATTTTCTGCTCTGTGAATAATCTATAGGGAAGCATGTTTAGATGAAGTTGAAAACAATTAGGGTAGGAGGCCTAATAGGGGCCGAGTAGAAAGATGTCATAAGTTGTCCGTGATCCCGAAACAACTATCTGACCCCTCTTTTTGTTTTTATGAGCAGAAATGGCTTCCGTTTCTAGCTCGTCGACCCAACCTGAAACTGTTGAAGGGGGAGACAACGTAGGAGCGAACTTGGAGTTAGTGGTCAGCCCTGAATCGATTTCAGAGGCACGGTCTCCTTACGAACAAGATTCGTTCGATTCGTTAATCATGGAGACCGACTTAGAGTCCTACACGATCTTATTTAACATCCCTGAGGATATATATCTCTGAGCCCCCGAGGCCAACGAAATGTCCAGTACTCCTCCCGAGAGTGAAGTAGCCTTCAATGAGGAGCTGTTCCATTTGGGGGTCAGGTTACCTCTGCAACCGTATTTCTTCATGCTCTTGTCCCGTATGAAAATAGCCCCCTACCAGTTAAATCTGAGCAACTAGAGGACACTAGTAGGATTATACGTACTATGGGGGTGGATATCTGACTCCCTGCCCCTCATAGAGGAGATAGAGCACATGTTTGCGCTCAAGAAGAACCCCGGAAAGAACCCTGGGTGGGTATTTCTTCAATTGAAGCCTCAAAAACCCAACCCTATAAAGGGGAACCCCACAAGTAATAAGGAGTGGAAGAATAAGTGGTTCTTCGTGGGAAAAAACTGGAATTCTGAACCGCACTTGCCCGTTCTGAGTGCTTTTAGGGAGCCTTTATTTTGATCGGGGGAGTCAGATTCGAGCCCCCGCAGCCTAAAAATTATTAAGCAGGCCAGGGAGCAGTCCTTGGATCAAAAGCTTCTACTCTCGGATACAAACTTACTCATCTCGAGCCTAATAAAGACTTGCCCGACTAAAGACATTGTATACTTGACCAAGAAAAATTATGCCCAGAGTATAACTCTTTTTTGAATGCCTGAGTTTGTAATGCACATATTTATATTTAACTGTACGTATGTCTAACTCCCCGAATGTTTTTCTTACAGAGTCCGCAATGTCTTTTGGAAAACCGTCAGTCCTATCTTCCCTTAGCAAGCTGGTCAAGAAGAAACCAGCCAAGGCCTCCATTGGCACCGCCTCGAAGCAAACTCCCCCCTCCGGAAAGTAGCAGGCCAGGGGGGAGGCAGTAGTTAGAAGGAGGAACCAGGGACCCTCGGGCTCCGACTTCGAGTCTGTGTCTATAGTTGCCATAGACAAGCGCAAGGGAGTTATGGTGGAAAAACCATCGTTGGACAAGGGGCCCCAAGATGACCCCTCGGCAGCCCCAGCTGTCAAACAAATAAAAATCGGGGGGTCGGGCCCCCCGAAAACCGATTTTAATGGCTTCTATAGGGTCACCAAAATTGCTGAGTTGATGATGGGCGACATCCCCGATCGAAAATGAAAACATTTTGCCCATCTCCTCAAGCTAATAAATGACGTCGGACGGAGTGTATCCCCGATCATTGCCGATCAGCTAGGCCAGGAGGGGGAAGTAGATGTCTTGGATTCCGTGTACAGATGGGGTTTGAGAGTAAGTGTAATACTTTGACTTTTATTTTATGCTTGCGAATTTCAATTGCTAATATTTCTTCCCTACTGCAGTCCTGTTATCAGCTGAGGTAGGAAATAAATGATCGGAAGGATGAGACAAGCAAAATAAAGAAGCTTCAGAAGGAGAATGATTTTGCTTTACAACAACAGGAGAAGGCGAAGGCGGATCTAGCCATCGAGCGGTCCCAGTGGGAAGCAAAGGAGGTCGAGTGACTGAAGGAAAAGGAGAAGCTCGAGCTTCAGCTGTCTGCCTCCGAGTCTATCCAATCGGGGTGCAGTCTCGAGTTTGCGAATCTGAAGTCTCGGGTCAAGTTACAGCACTCCAAGATAGAGATTCTGAAGAAACAGCTGGCTAGGGAACCCGAGAGGCTCTGGGTCGTGGTGGAAGCACTTGAGGCTGAAGGGGAGGCGTCGGTGAGTCAGGCGATTAACCTGACCTGCCAAACTTTCCACGAAAAATACCTCGACCTCGACCTTGGGTGGCTTTACGAGGCATTGGGGAGAGAAGTGCCCGACTTCGGGGCCCAAGACACCGGAACGGAACAAGAGATCCCTGCCCTAAAGGATCAAGAGACTCCTACCTCGAGGACTTAAGAAATTCCTGCCTCGGGGACTGCACCCTTTGGAATTCCGACGGACACTCCTGCTGGACCAAGCCAACTTTCGCCTGATCCTGTTTCAGACTCGGCCGCCCAAGACCTCGTTAATGTAAACAAGACCCAGTATGGTCAAATATTGTGAATATATTTCATTAGTAAGACTTCCTTTTATTCAAACTCTGACTCGTTCAATCTTGGCGTATTCTGTAATATTTTGCTGAGTCCACTACTTAGAAAAAGAGCATTCGGCTTGGCATAGATAGCCAAATGGCTCATTAACTTGGGGGAGCTTATCCGAATAAACAACCTAGAAAAAATCTCCAAACGTCTCAATAAAAGGCTCGTTAACTCAGAAAATGCGTCCAAATAAAGGACTCAGAAAATTTTCAAACACCCAAATAAAGGATTTGTCCACTTGGGGAAAACATCCAAATATAGGGCTTAGAGAAATTCTTAAATATAAAGAATTCGTCCAATCGGGGAAGACATCCGAATATAGGATTTATAGAAATTCTTAAATATCCAAATAAAGGATTCATCCGTTCGGGGAAAACGTTCAAATAAAGGACTTAGAGAAATTCTTGAATATCCAAATAAAGGATTCATCCATTCGGGGAAAACGTCCAAATAAAGGACTTAGAGAAATTCTTGAATATTCAAATAAAGGATTCATCCGTTCAGGGAAGACATTCGAATATAGGACTTAGAAATTTCTTCATTCAAAATAATGCTCAGGATAATTCATAGGCGTGTAACATAAATGCGTTCGAAAAGATGTCCCGAGCGTATAATTTAGAAAATATTTTGTTAAGAAGATCGCTCAGAATAATGTATGCACATACGGCTCGAATACATTCAGATGCGGCCTCTGAACAAATGACTTAGAAAATTTATGACTGAAGAATACATGCAAATAATACATTCAGATTATCTGTCTCGGATTAATATACAGTCAAATGAACTGCTGCTTGGTTCGGTAAGAGCATATAAATATATCACTTTCATTTAACATTAAAGCTGAAGAGAATATTTATAGGAAAGAAAGTATTTACAGGTCGGTCTGTAAGTTAACCCGATCATAGAAATAAAGAACCATATAATAAATACAAACCACAGGTAGTATACAATCGCGGGTCCCAGAGGATGCAATTTAATGCAGAAGTAGAATCGGGATCGGTATGACCTTCTCAAATATTCTCCCTTTATAATGGGGGTGACTCAGCCATACTGGCATATGGTCTCTTCCAAGTATCCTAATACCTGCAAAAGAAAAATTGAAACATGTAGCCAGCCTCGGACAATATGGTCCATATGACCTCGAAACAGAAGAGTTCCATGATTATCAAATATCCTTAGCTCAGAGACGATATAGTCTCGTTGGCCTAAGGTCTTCTTGAAAATGATTTGGTCCCGGTAGGAGATTCAAGCCCAGAATTTGTTCATAGGACGAAGGGGGTATGTATGACTTATCCCTAAATTCGCACATCGGGCAAGCAGTTTCATATGACCCATCTCGGATTATATACATCGGGCAAGCAGATCTATATGGCCTATCCCGAATTCAATGTATTGGGCAAGCAGGCATGGATGACCCATTCCAGATATAACCCATCCCAGAACCAGTACATCGGGCAAGTAGGTCTCAGAATCCGTATATAGGGCAAGCAGATCCCAGATATGACCTGTCCTGAAATCTGTATATCGGATAAGCAGGTCCCAACACGACCCGTCCCTAATATGACTCGTCCTAAAATCCGTGCATCGGGCAAATGGGTTTGTACGGCATCGGAACAACATGGTTCCTTAATATATATCCTTGGCTCGAAGACAATATAGTCTCGTTGTCCTAAGGTCTTCTCATATAAGAGATTGGGCTAGCCTTAATTATCGGAGTCAGATCGAAATAGAGTACTTGAGAGGGGCTCGATGCATATTCACTGCAGAACAGATGGGTTCGACGCGTGTTCACTGCAGAGCAGATGGGCTCGATGTTGATCACAAGATCGGGGGATCAATTGTTAAAAGGGTCGGCTTATGGATAGTAGATTTTCAGTCTACCTGCATTCCACGGCTTTTTTACTGGAGTGCTGCTCAGGGTCTCTAATTTGTAAACCCCTGATTTAAGTACTTGAACGACTTTGTATGACCCTTCTTAATTGGTTTCAAATACCCATTCACCCGAGACTTTGGTGTTAAGAGTCATCCTTCGGAGGAGAAGATTTTCTCTTTGAAAGGTTCAACGTCGGACTTTTTGATTGTAGTATCGAGCTACCCTTTGTAGGTGTGCGGATACCCTAATCGTAGTCTCATCTCTTTTTTTGTCTAACAAATCTAACGCTAATCTTCGGCTATTCTCATTTCTCTCTTCTATGTAGTCGTGCACTTAGAAGGTCGGAATGTCGATTTTCATCGGAATCATAACTTCGCACCCAAAGGCTAGTAGAAAGGGGGACTCTCCCGTCATCGTTCGGGAGTAATTCTATATGTCCAGAGAACCTCGGGCAGTTTATCAATCCATTCTCCCTTGTGCTCTCCGATCTTCTTCTTGGGTGTCTTTTTGATTATCTTGTTGGCAGTCTCAACCTGCCCATTGGCTTGTAGGTGCGTTGGGGTGACAAATCTCAGGTCGATGTAGAACTCCGAACAAAATTCATTGAATTGAGCATTGTCGAATTGCTTTTCGTGATCGATAACCAATATGTGTGGAACCCCGAAGCGATAGATTATATTCTACTTCACAAATATGGTAGTTTTTTTCTCAGTTATACTGGAGAGTGGCTCTGCTTCTACCCACTTTGTGAAATGGTCGATGGCTACAATTGCATATTTAGTGTTGGCTTGGGCAGTTGGGAGTGGCCCTATCAGATCCAACCCCCATTGAGAGAAAGGCCAGGAACTTGAGAGACAAGTGAGTTCTTCTGGGGGCTGTCTCGGAATATCGCCATGAATTTGACACTGGTGGCAAGCCTTGACTATTCTGAAAGCATCTTGAGAAATTATGGACCAATAATATCCTTACTGGATAATTTTGTATGTTAATGAACGAGCCCCTCCATGACTTCCGCAGGTTTCATTATCGAACAGGGTTGAATATCGATGAATCACATGGTATGCATGTAGTCAATGATTCATCGATATATTGTAATAGTGTGCGACGTAATCCTTTGACCTGAGACGTCTGGAATCGAACTCTGTATGGATGGGTATATTTTATATGGTCTATACGTGCAGGGCTAATCACGCCTTGTACAAGAAGCCGGTTTAGGTATACTTTGTTTATATAGGTGTTCGATTGACAGTCAAGAGGGGATCCATTGGCTCGATAATCGGACTGATAATTTTCGTTGCCTCAGTCCAAGTCGAGTTCCTAATCGAATGTCGATATGATGTCTTGATTATAAGTCAATGGCCATCGCATAATATTGACATATGATCGACGATTCGAAGTAGTATTGAGATTAGGGTTTTGACAGTCCATGAAC
>JAVXUL010000016.1:9401354-9428535 GCA_035590515.1 Trichilia minutiflora | reverse complement strand
CAGGAACTCATTTGGCCATACTCGATATAATTGTGGAAGTCTATAAATTAAAATCTATTTGTTCTGTTTTGAAAATTGATAAGGTATTGTAATACTTTTGATGTTGTGAGTGACTTCAATGTATTTAGAAACAATTGAACTTTTATATATATATATATATATATGTGTGTGTGTGTACTGCAGAGGTATTATCTTTTTTCATTGAATAAATGCTGAAATTCTACTATTTTCTAATATAAATTCTGTTTTTAACGAGCTAATTAATTATATATATGTTTCATTAAGCTTATCTAAAAGTTAACAAAAATATAAAAAATAATTTTTCTCTTATTAAGAAAATAAAAACTTAAAAAACATATTTCATAGAATACTAATTAAATAGATAAAAAGACTCCCAATAATAATTTATTCCTAATTTATTCCACATCATATATTGTAATTGAGTCTTTGGAACCTTGGAAAGTTGTTTATTTTGTTTCGTTAAGTGGGTTCAGGTTACATGGAATCCTTCGTGCAATTGGGACAAACACAAGATCGTGTGCCGTTGGAGCAATTAACCCTGGCCTTCGTACATATCAATCACGTTATCGTGATCATCAACTTTCCAATTGAAACACTGAATCATAGCTCCAATAGTAGTTGGCAACTCTTGCATGGCTAAAGAAACTCTAGGACAACCCCTTCTTCCAGTTCCAAACGGCAATAATTGATAATGAAATCCCTTAATATCAATCTCTCCTCCCTCATTTGATTGTGATAAGAATCTCTCAGGCTGAAATTCCAATGGATTTTTCCCAATGTTGGGGTCTCTTCCCATGGACCAAAGATTGACAAACAATGAAGTGTCTTCGGGAATTATGTAGTTTCCAATTTTACAGTCTTGTGTTGATTTTGTTGCAAGCATTGGAATTGGATGATAAAGCCGAAATGTTTCTTTAATGATGGCTTGAATGTAGGGAAGATGAGGCCAGTCTGGTTCTTCTACAAGTTTGTCTTTTCCCACCACTCGATCAATTTCATTCTGAGCTTTGTGAAGGACCGTTGGATGGTCGATGAGTTCTGCCAATGCCCATTCGATGGTCATAGCTGTAGTATCCGCAGCTGCTACAAGGTACTCTTAAAAAGACTCTTAAAAATACCGAAATCCTGAAAAAAAATACTCTTAAAAAGATGAAAAAGGGTAAAAAATGAATAAAAGACCTTCCAATGGCACCAAACAAGGTATCGAAAGCATAATGACATTAATTCTATCATGGAAGCATACGTGGCAAGGGATCATTTTACTTCAATCCCTAATTTTTTCTGATATCACATATTTTATTATTGTGATATGTATACTCTTTTGATATGAGATATTGTATAATCGATATATTTTATTATTGCTAAGGATTAGTATGTGATACTAATGTGTTTTTGAATATGTGAATCATGTATATGATTGATTTCTTGATCCTATGATTGAGTTAGGGGTTTGATGATTTTATAACCCGCACTTAATCGGGAGTCGACAGTAAAGAGACTTTACTACATATAAGTACAACTATATAGGTTTATCCGAAATTTCATTCTCTATATTTTAGGGGTCATGATATTTTACTAAAGGTCACTCATGATCATTGAGAGCTTCGATTACAATGAGTTATATCGAGGTGATGCAAACGAGTTCGTATATGCTCATATCTAATTTATCGTGAACCTGGGGGGTCACATACAATAACCGGTAAGTTGACAATTGATAATTTCATATTAATGAAATGAATTTTGTTTTCTAATGTAAAGAATAAAAGTTTCCAATCAGGACGTGCTAGCACCTGTCAGTTCAAAAAATATTATGATGGTTTTATATAATACTGTAAATATGATTTACGAATAATTAGGAAACACAAAAAAATATTTTGATATATATATATATATATATATTAATTAATCATTAACATATATATATATATATATATATATATGTTAATGATTAATTAATTATTAATTAATCAAATATATATATTATTGGTGTCAGAATTATCCGTGGACCCTCCTCACAGCTAACCAGGAATGACTCAACTGGTGAGGTGTGAGGACGATGTGGTTACGACCTGAAGGTGGGTCTTTCACCGAAAAATAGCCAGAAGATGGGTTGTTTTTGACAGTGCTTCACTTCCTAAGTCGGCAAAATAATAACACCTTCAGAGTGACGTCGGGTGGGGTTCCCAACGAAGAAACTCCGACACTTAACTCAAAAAATAGTGAAGGAAGGTAATGTAGGTTCTAACGAAACAAGGAAGAAAGAAATAAAAAATGGCAGATATAAAGAGCTAAAAGTAGAAATCACTGTAGATGTGTTGTTGGAGAAGAAAGTGTTTAGCTTTGGATGTCTTATATTGCTAAATCTCTAAATCCCCCGAAAAATCATATTTTTTTCCCATTGAAAAATGGTGTCTTTATATAGTGCTCCCATGACAATGACTAGGTATCAGAGAATGAGAATGATAGGACGTCTATCATAGGAAAGAGTGCAGTCGTATTTTATAAATACCCTCACTGACACATCTGAAGATTGCAGGCTTGACACCATCATATCATCTAAAGATGGTCAGAGGATGGGACGGATGCATTTATGGTGGGGCAGTTACTTTGGTAGTAGGCCTGTTGTCAGCACTCATTCCTATTTTTGGATAGTGGGGGAGTTAGGTGCTGTCTGAAAACTAGACACAAAAGGAACTCCTGCCTGTGACCTTGTGAGTACCTGAGGACCGGTTTTGATACCTAGGGTGAAGATACCCTGAAGCTTATACCTACTGGACACCTAAAAACTGGAGCGCATCTTTGATGACTGAAGGGGGTACCTAAAAATAAAGTTTGGGACCTGGGACAGTGAAACTCCTGGGGAGATGGAATTCTTAAGTCGAATGATGCTTGGGACAGTGAGATTCCTGGGACACAGGGCATCTAGGTAAGAAAACACCTGAGGTTTAGAACACTTGGGACGATGGTTACCACATACCCTACTGGTGTGGGCTCCACGTGTCAATCTTATATTTTTCTAAAACATCCAGTCCCCCAGTTTATAGTGTGAGATTTGTAAAGGTCGCGCCAAAAACTCATGGCTGAGACGATTTGGCTATCGGGGAGATTTTCAGGCTCAGGTATTGAGGATTACTTGTGAGGACTCCCGATTGAGGCGGTTAGCGTGCGATAGACGTTACCTGGTCATTGAAAAACCCTATTTGACCGAACTGTTAATCTATCAATGATGTGTCTTCCCTAGAGTTCCCGCTCTCACCCTTATTAAATGGGGTCCATCAAACGTCGCATCCTATCTATCCCCAACTATCACTGAACTGACGGCTCCTCATGTTTCAAAAAGATTTGAAATGCTTGGTTGGGGGTGAGCCATGTGTCAAAACCCCAATGGTTGGGGATATGATCATTCCTCGAGTCGTGGAGGCATTTATAGAGCTTAGACACGTGGCTCTCCCCTGGTCGTTTAGATCAACGACAAATTTCAGCTTTTCTCTCACATAAATACCCCTTCCTTCACCCATCATTTTGACACTTCTAACTTCTCCCTGCTTCTTGTTCTTCATTTTGGTGCTTTCGCATTCAACTTTCTGGTTTTATTTCTGCTTTTTCTTCTTCGTAGCTCTCTTGCTTTCAGTTTGTTTTTTGCGCTTTTACAAGTGTTTGTAATTTGTAAAGAATAGCCAACAGAAGAGATTCGAGATATGTTGCTTGCTGAGAGGAGACTTCTCATGTAGTACCCCCACCCAAGAGAGAGGGGAAGATGAAAGAAAAGTTACGAGGCAAGCATGGGTCAGAGAACCAAATGAAGCGGATTAGTTTCCCTTCACTATTACTAAGGTAGATTTGCAGACCTACTGTCAGCTCTTTAATATTCCTGGAAGCATAATGCTCAGGATTCCTAGGGCTGAAGAGATCCCAAGTGCCCTGGGACCAAGAGAGATGACCTTCACTAAGGAACATCTACTACTAGGGGTGAGGTTTTCCTTTCAACAATACTTTGCTAAGATATTCAAGGCCTTCAAGATCCCTCCCTACCAACTGACCCTAAACAGTTGGAGGGTTTTAGGGGGCCTGTTCGTACTGAAAGACGATGCCAGAGCTCCCGCCCCTACCCCGTATCCATTAATTTTGAATTTTAATTATAAAATAATTATATTTTATGTCATATTATATATATATTTTTTAAATGTTGGATTTTTTTGAATGAGATCGAAAGGGGGGGGGTGGTTTGCTGACCTCTCTCAACAGTAAGATGTCTCCGGCCCTGATAAAGTCAGAGGAATATTGATCCTACTCTTAGATGTTTACATTGAAAAATATAAAAAGAGAATTGCCATCGATTTTGGAGGTACATTATATATAGGGTTCGGTAGTATGTGTTGAATTGAATAGGTGGTGGTGATGGAACCGTATGTTTGCTTTCCTATGTTTAAATGTTACGAAAAAAATGTTTATAATAATAATAATAATAATAATAATAAAAATTTATATAATTATATGTTAAAATTTTAAATAAGTTAAAATTAAGATAATTAATTTTTTTAATATTAGGTCTTCCAATATTTTGTAATAGTGTCACTTCTTATCTTTAAACGTTGTCGAAATTCTCCTTTTATTTTTTTAAATATAAATATCTAAGGTAGAATCCATAACCTAGCTCTTTATTTTACATTTTTTTATACATTTTATTAGCCGTTAGTTCTAAGCACTTTTAGCATTTAGGATTTAATTTTATATGTTTATTAATTATACATTTATTATATGTGTGAGATTAAACCTCAATAATTGAAATTAACGATTAATAAGAAATGTAAAAAATAGTGTAATTTTAAAAAATATTAATCCTACCCTTAATATCTATTTGTATATTGATTTTCAAATGGATAATTCAATTAATTAATTCTCTTGTAATAAAATTATGACTTCAAAATTTCTTTATACATTATTTAGGATTTATTAAAGACTGAAATTATTTTTTTGGCTAAATAGCATCTCTCAAAAGACATTTTATATTTAAACTTTAATTTTTTAAATTGTAAATAGATTATTTAAGATATTTTTAACTTTCTAATAGCTAGGGAAAGAAAAACTCCGAGGCCAACCTGGTTTCGGCCTAGGTTTACTTTTATAAAATTAGGTCAATCCCACTCAAGATTTAGTTTTTAAAAAACTGGGTTTGAGTTGAGCTACATCTGAATTTTATATTCGGATTAAAAGTTCAATTTTGCTTACTGAATAATAATATTAATAATTATGTCTTTATATTTAAAATAATTAATATTTAAATTTAGTTATTTTCAGACAATAATTAATTACAAATTAATTTATTAAAAAATAATATTAAAAAAATGTGATACTTAATCATTATGATCCATTTACATTTACTCACTCACGTATCCGAAATTAACCCGAACCAACTTCAATGTAAAATTATTATAAATTAAAATGGATCAAAATCGATTATACAAAAAAACTAAATCCGAACCGGACAAATCAAATTCATAATTTTTTGCTTTTCCTGTTCTCTAATATAAGGTTACCTTCGTTGCATATACACTGAGTGTAGAAAATTTTACATATTTTTTATTATATAAAATATAATTTTTCGAGCTAATGAACTATCCTAAAAATTCTTAATTAAGCCCTTTTAAATTTGAGTTAATTATCTAAAAGGTATTATTTCAATAATATTTAATTTTAATTAAGATATATGTATGACAAAAGGAAAAGTATGATTTATTTGTCAACACGTTTTCAAGTAAAGAAGAATTGACTCAAATTTTTTATATTTATTTTAGGATTAGCTTCTTTTATTTTAATAATATTTGATATATTTTTTAACCAAAACATATGTATGATAAAAAGAAAGACATAATCTACAATTGAAAGGAAGCAATTGGACCGATGCAAAACAGACAATAAGAGAATTCCTATTCTTATTGGTTGTTGTATTCAGACAAAATATCTCTTTGAGTTATTTGTAAGTATGTTAATTTTAAATTTAAAAATAAAAATATGCATAATTTTAGTTGTCATTACAGAACAAATAATAAAATATGGATGACTGATATATTAAATATATTAATTTTCTATTTTTATTAACTAATATAATTATTACTCAATAAGTTTTATTAAAAAAAAATTATATTTCTAATATCATTATTCTTTTGTCGGAATGGCTGATGCATTTGTACAATATTGCGTATCCATCACTTTACTCTCACTATATATGTGTGTCATCAAAACAAAAATGGGCTTTGTAGCACCTTCTTGATGCAAATTAAATGGGCTTTAAAGGCCCAATTTCTTGAAAGTAGGACCTCTAATAAGAACTGGAAATCCAACTGACACACCCCACAAAACATTGATATACCAGTGCATGCTATAATAGTGTTTTCTACGATGAATCGCTTAACACCCAATTTAAAGAGCCAGCATGAATAGATCCTCAGATATTGCATTATGGGCTTTAATTTTACTGTTGTATTATGCCCTATTCAGAACAAATTGGCATTCTACTTACAAAGCAAAATATCCACATAAAGGAAGGGATTAAAGGGAAATAAACATAAAAAAGAAAGAAAAAAAATAGAAATGGATAGATAGGAAATATTGTTATCCAAAACAAAGCAATCCACAAAAGTTTTAAGAGCATTCCACGTCAGCACCATGATCTGCCACATTAACAATTCTGACCTATCAAATTTCAGTATCAGATTACACATCCTCCACAACCAACCAATTGCAACCTCTAACTTGCATGCCCACATCCACTTGTTCGACCATATAGCATTCTCCTTTCTTTCTCTCTTCATTTCAACATCCTCTTCTTCTTGCATTCACCATTTTCGTTTTCTAAACCAGCACCAACCTGAAAACATGGCTTCTTTGGCAGCATCAACTGCTGCTGTCTCCCTTAGTGTGAAGGAAATGCTTGGAAATCCTCTCAATGTCAGCAGTGCTGTCAGGTCTTCTGCTCCAAATGCATCCAACCCAGCAACTTTCAAGACTGTTGCTCTATTCTCTAAGAAGAAAGCTGCTCCTCCAAAATCGAAGACAGTTGCCGTTTCAACCATCAATGATGAGCTCGCCAAGTGGTATGGTGAGTATTATATTTTATACAACACCTAAAGTTTTTTGATGGAGTGGTTCACACAGAGCCAAGTTTCTGTTCGAATAATAATATATAATTATCTTCCAATACACTGCATGGTGTTTTTTCAGGTCCTGACAGAAGAATTTTCTTGCCTGAGGGACTCTTGGACCGATCTGAGGTACCCGAGTACTTGAATGGAGAAGTTCCTGGAGAGTAAGACTCTTCTTCTTCATTTCTTCATCCAGGCCTCGGATATATAACTGTTTAGTTGGAATGTTAATTAAAACTTGTTATTGAATTTTGTTGCCTCATGCAGCTATGGCTATGATCCTTTTGGGCTCAGCAAGAAGCCGGAAGATTTCAGCAAGTAAGTTTGAGAAAAATATTGTGGTATTTGTGAAATAGGTTATCGAACGAAAAATTCATTAATTATTGATTAACCAATATAACGTCGGGCTAATTTTTATTTCACCGCAGATACCAGGCATATGAATTGATTCACGGCAGATGGGCCATGCTTGGTGCTGCTGGATTCATTATTCCTGAAGCCTTCAACAAATTTGGTGCCAACTGCGGCCCCGAAGCAGTCTGGTTCAAGGTTAGCTTTTAACTTGATTGTAAATAACAAGTATAAAATTACAACTTTTTGATGATTTTGCTTCTTGTTTGTTGATTTGAAATGATTGCAGACGGGAGCTCTTCTCCTTGATGGAAACACATTAAATTACTTCGGAAAGAACATACCCATCAATCTTGCTCTTGCTATAATTGCTGAGATTATTCTTGTTGGTGGTGCTGAATATTACAGAATCATCAATGTTTTGGTATGCCATGATTCTTTTGCTCATTCGTGGCTTTTAGAAATTTGAAGGGTTATGGAAATGACAAAATTTACAAATTCTGCTGTGTGTGATTGCTTTCATGGCAGGACTTGGAGGACAAGCTTCACCCAGGTGGTCCATTTGACCCATTGGGTCTAGCAAAGGATCCTGACCAGGCAGCATTGCTAAAGGTGAAGGAAATCAAGAATGGAAGACTTGCAATGTTTGCCATGTTGGGTTTCTACTTCCAAGCTTATGTTACAGGGGAAGGTCCAGTTGAGAACCTTGCAAAACATCTCAGTGATCCTTTTGGCAACAATTTGCTTACCGTGCTTTCCGGAACCGCCGAAAGAGTTCCTACCCTGTAATTTCAGTTGTTCTTTTGACTCAAATCTAAATACATTGTATATCTCATGAAGAAATTTCAAGGTGTTGAATCTTAATTAATTGATCCTGGCACTTTGATTTCCCAACTAACGGCATTTGAGTCAGAGAGCTTCAATGTTATTCACCTATAATTATAGCATCTTAAATTTTTTTAATTCTAATGATCATCTAAGCCAAATTGAATCCTGTTCTTATCATTGTGTTAACAAAGGAAAGAGGAATGGGGAAAGAGATAATAAACTTAGAGCTAGAGGTTTCCATCCATTTTAAGAAATCATTGACAATACATAGAGCTGCGAAAAAGAATACTACAGTTAGCCATTATATACCAAATCTTACTCTTCGTCTATACCTAGAAAAATTAGGTAAAACGGTTCACCCAATATAAATATAACAAAAACATTTAATATAAATTTACAGTGTTCTAGGGATAACATGTACATGCTACACCAGCTTCTTCTAAAAACCTTCCATCCCTAACCAAAACAATGCATGTTTCGTATTTCTGTAAAACTTACAGTAGGAGCAATTTCTCCATTCTCACTACCCAGGAGGTAGAAAGTCACTTGAGTTCGATCCCTAAATATATAGAGGTAGAATTTCTTCCTAACAGATCACTTGAGTTAAATCTCTGAATATATAGAAGTAGAATTTCTTCCGAAAAAATTTGGGCGTAGATTCTCGATGAGACACAGTGAACTTAAATACCTAGACCACTTATTATTATAACATCAACCCAGTCTCGCTGTAGGGAGTAAACTCCTGCCATGAGAATTCAAAATTAAATTCTTTTTCTTTTGCTAATTTCTTTTCCTGATTGAATTTGGGAGCTGAAAGGCATTGCTTTCTAAAAACTCATTGTAATACACATCATTCAAAGTGTTCGCATTCATGCAAGCTATTCTTGTGACATTCACGACAGCTACACGACTTCAGAACTGCCGCGTCATCAAATAACATATCAAGTTGGAATTCTTCCTGTAATATACCTAAATAATCCAATGCCATACCTTACAAACCAGCTAAGCTAGGATGAATACAACATGGTTTCAGCAATTTTGGTCATGTCATAACAACCAAGTTAAAATCATTCCTGCATGATTGGAGAAGTCCATCCCATAATAAAATACCTACAGCATGCATAGAGTTCGACAAAACAAGCCCCATCACTAAAACCGTACAGCCTAGTAAGCCTTCAATAATACATCAATACAACCACTACCATAAACTTACATTATGATGGATAATTAAAACGAAACGATGAAGTATGAATCGTCCAACACTATAGCACGAAACAGTATCCATAATGAATCCCATAACATCAAGACAACTTGAAAAATAAGAAAACACTATATTATAAATACACGCCGGATTTGCAATACAAAATAATCAGTTTCTGTAGTTCAACCATATATGTAGAATTTAGCTAGAACTCAGTAACTAGAAGCTTCTGTTTAATGCAAATAGAACACTAAGGAACCCATCAAGTTTACTTCATCTTCTCCACTTCTCAATTTCCCTTGAAGTCGCCCTGAGTAGATTCTTGGTATTAAGGACAAGCTCATCAACCAACTCAACAAACAAATCCCTGGAAGCAACCCAAAAATATACCAATTAGAATATATATTATTCCAAACATTACCCTGCTGTCAGATGATAGCATTAAACATTTAATCTATCTCAAATTTACAGTTAATAAAATAATAAAACAAGGACACTTTCTTGATTTGTTGCCTTGATAACTGATTTGTTAACAGAAAACCAGTTGCATTGATTTAAGCCCACATCAGGTTAATGTATAATTCAAACCTAAAACTCATTTCTGTCAAACATGGTTACCAAATTGAATATGCATGGTAAGCATAAGATCTGTTTATGTAGAATCCCTAGTACCATACTAGGATATATTGTACATACATAAACCACTTGAGTATTTATTACCCTACAAAATACAGATATAGTTATATGGTGAATATTGGAAAATTACTGAATATAAGTAACAATGAATAAGAAACCTGGTCAGTATAGGTTAGTTCAATATATATAGAAAGACAACCACAAAACATGGTGAGAAGATGTACTTACTGAGAAGGAAGATCTCTTTGACCCTGAAATAGCTTGCCAACATTAGAGTATCTCTGATACTGATCATGAGCGATACCTTTCCCAACACCATAACCAAATCCAACACCAACCCCACATCCTGCACCAAACCCAGCTCCAAATTGCAGACCAGGAAATCCAGGACCAATGCCTACACCTGTAGAGCATTTAACATTTGAAAGCCTGAGCAATATTCACTAAACAAGTTAATAAAGTAAAATACCATGAGCCAGAAACTACACCATTAACAGTAATGCTAAACTCCAATCATTAAATAAAAAGGCAAAACGTTTTCAATCCACACTAGTCAACAGAGTAAAATGGGAACAATTGTCTGACGGTTATTCTAGTGAGATCTATGAAATTACCAAATACTTTTACTTCAAAGGTGAACAAAAATTACAATGGACCATTGGGATTTGAGAAACTCTAAGGTCCACAGAATCTTGTGTATTTTAAATGAGTGGAATTGGACTAAAATTTGGATCTTGGCACAAATCCACCTCGAATATTGAATGCCTGCAGACTCTGATCCAAGTCCTAATCTTCATTATCGTTTAAGCTTTATTCTTTTAATTGGTATGTAACTTGAATATAGTTAAGAATTCGTTTTTGCTATTTCATTTCAAGTTCTTCTAAAATAAGGAAGAATTCTCTTCCTCACAGGCAAACATTTTCCATGCCATCCCCAAATTATTAAGAGTCCCCTAATTTCTGGACCTAGCTTCTCATACTTAGCCAAATTCTTGCACCAGAACTTTGTCAAGGACTTTCATTCCAAACTCTTCAAATTCAGAGTTGGTAACACGGCAAATCATCAGGCTTCTGTGCCAACAGCAAAGAATATGAACACATAGATATGGGAGGGAAACAGAAAACCAAGAAAAGAACAAAATCTCGATAACATATTGCTGAGATTAACAGCAAAATGTTCCTACTAAGATTTTTTTATTGACTAGGACTTATGCAATTCTTTCCATAACTCTGCAAAATTGTTTCCTTCACTCCATCTTAGTAGTTCATCCATTTTTCACAGTTCAAATAATAAAATTTCACTTGTTTTTTTATCCCTCCTTTCTCATATTTTTCTAAGAAGAAAAACCTTTTTCATATGAAAGCAATTAAATTTCATCAAAATTTTCTCACTTAGTTACTAAATCGCCAATAAAAAGTCAAAAATTCATGAAAAACCTACTGAATTCATTGAAGAAGTTCCTAAATCGCCAATAAAATGTCAAAAATTCATGAAAAAAACTACTGAACTCGTCAGGAAATTCTCTCAAATAATATTTTCATCCATATTACTATTAAAAACCTTATGAAATGGAACCGAACGCAACAATGGTTTTGATCGAAACAAGACATAAAGTGAAATTACCTCCGACGATGCCGATGCCGACGCCGACACCGCAGCCAATGCCAGCGCCGAAAGCAGGACCCACTTTGCCCAAGTCCTTCAGTTTGACTTCTGGAAGCCTCCAAATCATACCCCTCTGGTCGCTATCCGCTCTTCCGTTACCGTCACTGAACATCTTTCCAAGTCCCTCTTCACAAGTTCAGTCTCCCTTCTGATGGACAGAGGCAAAGAGGGAACTTTGGTTGGCTTCCACTGTGTTTTTCCAGTAGCTCAATTTCAGAGGAGTCCTGTTCTCTCGGGTTATTATTTTAGTAACACCTGTAAGATATATATAAGAAAAGTTTAGAATTCCTTTTTTTTTTTAAATCACCTATTATTCTCAATAAAAAAGCATCTAAATAAAATTGTAATATTATTTCAAATTATAGAAAATGCATTAAATGTTATTATATTAATTTCTTTTATATAAATCATATTCTAAAAATATCTGAATATATATAATAATTTATTTATATAGTATTTAGTATAAACATAGGTAAATATGTCAAAATATTTTTAAAAAATAAATAACCTATGTTCAGCGTTTAATAAAAAATAAAAATTTAATTAACGAGGTCATTTAAAAATATATTTCATAATAACTTAAATAATTAAATTCATGTTTTAAACTATTTTTTCTGTTTTGAATAATTTTTAAATATTTTCAAAATAATAATTATATTTATAATTATTTAACCTTACAAAAGAGAAAAAATTATAAAAAAAAATTGTTATAAATAAATATTCATCTTTGGTAAAAACAAATAATATGATAAAAAAATTTCTTCACTTTATAAATCATAAAAATACATAATATCAACATATAAAGTATTTTGAAGATAATTAAAATTATAAGTTAACAAAATAGTGTTAGATCGTGTTGATATGTCCGAAAGAGCCACTTAATTTTAAGCAATTATTAAAATCTTTAGGGTAAGTTAATGAAATTATCCAACTATAAAGAGAATCCAAGGTGTTTCCGATCATGGGCCCATTATGTTCATGGGTCGGGTCACCTAAATAACCAGCGTCATTCCCTAACCTCTTAACTGGGTTTCCAACCGCAGGTTCCAGACGGCAGACGGTCACAGAAGGGACATGACTACAAACGCCAGAAGTTCAGCTTTTCCCTCAACACTTACAGCCAAAAATCAAACAACTTTCGTACTCAACTTAGTTTGCTCAAAAACAAATTAATGTCTCCGGAAAAAGGTCTTACATGTGTCATCATCAGACAATGCCCATTTGATTGTGGAGGATGATCTCCATACTTTCTTGCAAGTATCTTTTCTCTCTCGATCAGTTTGATTCAATTGGGCTCTTGCTGGTTTCAGTTTAACCTTTTGTGTTGCATTTTATTGTCTGGGGTTGGTTGCATTTATCAGTTTAATGAGGTGATTAATTCAATCATTATGAATGTTTTGGTGGGTTTCGCGGATTTGCCATGTGATTTGCGGGATAGACTTATAATGATTCCAAGCTATTAGAAGTGAATGACCTCAAAATTTTTAAGTTCTTTCTCATTCCTTCTTGGATTGGATTAATTTGCTACCAAGTTTGTGATTATTAGGGACATACTTTTGAATATGATACCAGTTACAGACATTAACTAGGTTGGCACCTTATATTTATGATGAATCAACTTTGAATTTAATTCTTGTATGTAGCTTATAATGGACCTGGGTCGGTTGACGTTAGCAAGATGAATTTGGAGAAAAGTGCTTGAGGAGTACCGAGGTGAGTTCATGATTTTGAGTCTTTATTTGCTTGTGTTAGCCAAATACATTTCTTCAGTAGGTTTAAGTTATAAATTTATTACATTTTTGTTAGCTACATATCGATGGAAGAGTTGAAGTATGCTCAAAGTGCTGTTGGGAAATTCGGAGGGGACAACAGAACTGGCATTGAGGGAACCTTGCATAGAATATCTCCAATTAGGAGTAGGAAGGGGACCATAGTTGGTTTAACTTGGCAAGTTGGCAGAGTAGTCAGTGGTCATATTGACATGGTTGCTTCATTTTGGGAGAAGCATAGGTATTTGAATCCTTATACTATTATTTCTCAATATATAATGTTTCTAAACGGCATGAAGTGGGGAAATTTGGTCCAGCAATCATATAAAACTGTAGTTTTTCCATTGTGTCTGATCTAGGAAAAAATCTGGTTCTGCTTGTAAGGGATTTAAAATGAGTGCATTATGTTTATGGTTCTGAGCAGGAATGCTAGAAAAATCACATCAACATGTAAATCTTTTATTATTTAAAGTTATTCTTATTTAAATTTTTGTCACCCTCCATGTTATTTGTTAAAATATCAGAAAGGAAAAGTGTTAAATGTCACATGAGTCACTTCTATGTTTAATCTAGAAGACTACATGATTTTTCACTCTTGATATCAAGTGGAGATTTCTGTTGTGTACTTTATTTGATTAGTCACATTATGTGTTTTTTTTATTCTGTACCTTTAAGCCTGGTGTTGGCAATACTACAGTTTTGCAGGAGATTGCTTCTCTCGTATCAGATGAATTTCACAAGAGAGTTGTGGGTAAAGCTAGCTGTATCCTGTCATCTGTCTCTCTCTTTTTCTCTCTCACTTATGTTTCTTTAAGTAGTATTAGCTTGAATTTGACAAATGCTTGAACAAATTAAAAAATGATACAGGTAATTGTCGATACTAGCAATTAAATAGGAGGGGTTGAGGATATTCTGCATGTAGCAATAGGAAATGCAAGAAGAATGCTTGTTCCTGAACCATCCTTGCAGCATAAAGTCATGATTGAGGCAGTAGAGAACCACATGCCTGAGGCTATCATTGTCGATGAGATTGGCACTGAAGCTGAAGCTCTTGCATGTTGATCTATTATCGGGAGAGAGAGAGAGAGAGAGAGAGAGAGAGAGAGAGAGAGAGGCATCATGCTTATCGGTACAGCTCACGGAGAATGGCTTGAAAATATAATAAAGAATCCCACACTTGCTGACTGGTGTGTTCTGATTTCGATAATAAAATAACTTGAAACTAATAACTTGAGTACAATCCTGAAGGTTTTCTTGACCCCACCAAAGCACTTTAATACTCAGCTAAAATTGTACTCAACATTGAGATAAAATCCAACGTTTGTTGGTTGCCTTGGTTGTTTCCATAGAGGGGTGTTGAAACAATTACGAGGAAGCTAGAGCTAGAAGATGTCAAAAAGGCATCCTTGAAAGAAATTCCCCGGCAACATTTTATTTCTTGATTAAGATGAACAGGTTCCCTAGACCATGCTACTGGAGATTTCCTCCGAAGTGTGATCGTTGGATTGTCAAGCATTATTTAGTTAGTAAAAAGGTGATCTGTGGATACCGTAAACTTATAGTCAGCCCTTTTAATACTTTTTGTCCTATATTCAACACTTAATATCAAACCTTGAACCCTCTTTCTCTTAGTACTCTCAACGAAATCCAAAAAGAGGCACAACAGTATACCTATTCAGAATAAAACAATTGTTTACGAAAAGCTGGAGATGGGAAAGAGACTGGATAGACAAGAAGATTGAGAAAAGACATCTTTCTCTTCTGAACTTAGAAGGTCGTTGACAATTTTTTATAAATGATTAAGAATTTGGAATTTTAAGAATCACCGTTCCAGGAAACGCAAATGTTCAAAGTTCAGGAGACTACACATCCAGGAATAAAAATGTATAGATCAACTTCATTAGAAATGTTCGCATAAGATAAATTCAGATTTAAATAGAATCCTGATCCCTCACGAAAATCTTTCTTTCCTTTCAATTATTCAGGAGACGCCATTGAAACAATGAGGCAAAGCATTACCTATGCATGGATAGAGGCATACGTTGCCACTGAATAATGAACATATACATACGTCCAAACATGAGCAGAGCAGAGCACCTGGCCTTTGATTTTCTGCCTTGGCCGGCATGTATATGCGTGTATATATGTATAGATATATACAAATCTCTCTTCAGCTTTCACTCTTTCTCCAAACCTGCCCTCTTGACTCTCATGAAAACTCTTTTTGTATTTTTCAGTGCTGATCGTTTCAGGACATTAAATATAAGGCAAGAGAGAGTTTTTCTTGTTAAAATTTTCATTAAAATAACAATGGCCGGCCACGTATTTGCATTTTACTTTCTCTTCTTTCATCAATTCTTCCCTTTGTCCTCAACGTTGCATTTGATTCTCCATTTTTTACTTAAAAACCGACCACTATTCTCTGCAGATTCAGCTTCTCAATCTGAGAAAAAACAGCGATGGTTAATCCTCTCTTTATCATCATCTTCTTCTTATCTTCTGTAATTGTCTCTCTTTGTGCACCAACCGACAGGATTATATCCTGTTTAGCTCAATATAATGTCAAGAATTTTACCCTTTTTCCCTACATAGAAAATGATTCCAGTGCAGCTTACTACTATACACTTCTCAATTTCTCCATTCAAAATCTTCGTTTTACAGATTCCTCAATTCCTAAGCCTGTGGCAATTATCTTGCCAGAAAATGTAGAGCAGATAACTAGTACTGTGTTGTGTTGCAGAAAAGAAGCTTTGGAAGTTAGAGTAAGATGTGGTGGACACAGCTATGAAGGAACTTCATCATTTACAAGTGGTGGAGGTTCGTTTGTGATAATTGACATGTTAAATTTGAACCAGATTTTGGTAGACTTGGAATCGGAAACGGCTTGGGTCGAAGGAGGTGCAACCCTTGGGGAAACTTATTATGCCATTGCTGAATCCAGCAGAATTCATGGGTTCCCAGCCGGATCCTGCCCAACAGTCGGTGTTGGTGGTCACATTGGCGGAGGAGGATTCGGGTTGTTGTCGAGAAAATATGGACTTGCGGCAGATAATGTTGTGGATGCTATTCTTATTGACGCAAATGGAAGATTATTAGACAGGGAAGCAATGGGTGAAGATGTGTTTTGGGCAATTAGAGGAGGTGGTGGAGGAGTTTGGGGAATCGTTTACGCCTGGAAAATTCAGTTGTTGAGAGTACCGAGAACTGTTACAGGTTTCATTGTTTCCAGGCCTGGAAGAAAGCAAAATGTTGCCAAGCTTTTAAACAAGTGGCAACGTGTTGCACCATATTTGACAGATGATTTCTACTTATCGTGTTTTGTTGGTGCAGGCCTCCCTGAAACAAAAACCATTGGATTGTCAGCAACATTTAAAGGGTTTTATCTTGGTCCCCGACATGAAGCTTTATCAATTCTAAACCAGTTTTTTCCTGAGTTGGGCGTTTCTGAAAAGGATTACAAAGAAATGAGCTGGATTGAATCAATCTTATTCTTTTCGGGGCTAAGAAATGGAAGCTCCATATCCGACCTGAGAAATAGGTATTTGCAAGACAAAAACTTTTTCAAAGCAAAATCAGACTATGTCAGGAATCCTGTTCCCATCGAAGGAATAAAAGCTGCCCTGGAAATTCTTGATAAAGAGCCAAAAGGGTATGTAATTTTAGACCCTTATGGTGGAATATTGAATGCAATAAGCTGTGAATCAATAGCATTTCCTCACAGAAAAGGCAATATGTTTACAATTCAGTACCTGGTGGCATGGTCTGAAGAAGACAATAACAGAAACACTGAATACATTGAATGGGTAAGAGGATTCTATAAAGCAATGACACCATTTGTTTCACAGAATCCAAGAGCTGCTTACATTAATTACATGGACATTGATTTGGGAAAGATGGAACTGGTTAACTCAAACATTCAATTTGAAGATGCTGTTGAAACTGCAAGAGTATGGGGTGAAAAATATTTCTTAAAGAATTATGAGAGGCTGGTTAAAGCCAAGACTATAATCGATCCAAATAACTTTTTCAACAATCAACAGGGAATTCCACCAACGTCCAATGTGAGGTTCCAGGGCAGAAGTTCCGAGTGAGTGGCGAATAGCTAAAACTTGTAAAGAGGGAATGAAAACGTAGTATGTATGTATCATATAGCCAAGTTACAGTTACAGGTGAAGGCGAAGGGAGAGCTTGTTTTCTTTTATCTTTGATTTTTGCTCCTTTTTTGTTAACAAATTTGGAAGCGAGTGATTACTTATTTTGGTGAATGGTGGCCGCTTTATGAAGCAATGGGAGAAGTCTAATCGTGTGCTTATTAAAAACATGTGATGGCAAAATGGTAGTTTAATTAATATTTCGTACATTATATTTTTTTCGTTAAATTCTAATCACGTGTATTTCTAATAAATCATAAGAAAATGAATACAGGCTTATCAAAAATATAGGAAAAAGAACTGAATGTACGCAAAGTACCTAAAACACTTCCAAAGAAAATAAAAATACCATTAATAATTGGGACAGCAGGTCATCATAACATAGCCTATTTCAGGACAATGAAGAAGATTGGGCTTGAAAATTATAAATGGTCTTGACCCAGAATACCATCAGGCCAAGCTTTTCAAGTTTGGACCATAAATGTTCAAAATATAAGTCGGTGTACGTTGATTTTCTACCTCAAAATTATTAAAATTGCACAACCACGTGAAGAAGCCTATAGTGTTGTGCCCCAAACAAAATCTGCTACTACTTGTTGGACACTCAAGATTCTATTACTTGTTGCTAACACAGCGGAAATACAGAATTCCCTAACTAAGTAATCATATGGAAATCCCAAACAATAACAACAAGTATCCTACTAGCTAATTAAATATAATTTAAAGCAAATAAATGGCACAAATAGACAAAACACAAAATTTAACGAGGTTCGGTATAAATACCTACGTCCTCGGGCGCCGCAGAGAATCCACTATCTTCAATTTTGTAACTTTACAACTTCTTTTGGGCCATAATGTAATTACCCAAAAGATACAAATCAAAATCAAAGATCTTTTATACTCAGGGGCTTTAGTGAAAAAACCCCAAAGATCTTTTTGAAAAAGACCACAAGAAAGACACAATTTTTGGACATTTAAGGACACAACATTAGCCTTCCTTTTATAATGGAAGGAAAGGCTAACCACTCCCTCATTTATCAATGTGGGATGTGGGATAAAAGCCAATTTTTCACACATAGACTAGACGAAAATGGTGAGGTATGAATGGCTCACATTTATTCAGAATTTTGTGAACTCAAAGGCAAACTGAATTGAAGAACCCATTTAGTGTAATATCAATAATTAAGAAGATAATAAGTAAGGATTTTGTTTCTGGGCTTTACAAAACCAAAAATTTGGCAATGGCTTGTTTGAATGTAGGTGGCAGCAGATTATTATTGTCAGAGCAGTCTACACTTGGCCCCAGAAAAATCAAACCCTCCACAAAGTTATCTGCAGCTCAGAGTTTTTCAACAAGGAGAAGACTTTTTGTGGTGAGAGCAGAAACCATGTCAACTACCATTGAGAAGTTGGGCGTTAAGATAGAGAGAAATCCTCCTGAGTCCAAACTCACTGAACTGGGAGTTAGACAATGGCCGAAGTAATTTTTTTAATTCATTTATGTTGCTTTGATTGAAGTGTTGGCTTCTGTCAAATTTTTATTTTTTAATCTTGTGTTGTAATTTTTATGGGTTATGGCTAAGATTTATAGGTGCATGATTTGATTTATGTATTTTGATACTGAAAAATTGGTGAGTGGAAAAGAAAAATGATATCTTGATGATCATATATGTTTATTTTTGTTTTGATGTGCTGTTATCCTGTTTTCATCATATTTTATTTCTGAAGTAGCTTTTAATTTTGTTGTTATGATAGTTTACTATGCCTTGATAAGAGATTTGATATATGCAATCTTCCTAAGAGCTTGCCTAATTGTTGGGGCCTAATTGTTTCCTATGAGCTTGCCTTCCTAAGAGCTAAGGATATAAATGTTGAAACTTTGAAATCTGTCATAAATTCATTGTGCTCTTAATAGAAAGAAACTGAAATCGACTAAGTTTGAATCAAATGCAGTCCATTTCATTTTTTTGTTCTGGGAAAATGTTAGCTGGACTTGGAAATACGTGCTTGTGTTGCGGGTAATAGGAGATTTTTGGTAGCATCTAAGTTGTTGGCTATATTCTTATTGTGAAAATGACGCAAGCCATTAGCAGTTAAAGTACTGGCTTCAATGAACATGATGCATTTGCCATCTCACTAAAGACAGAGGGGTTTGCCAGGAACTCTGTGGAGTCTTAGTACATTAGTCAACACTACTAGGGAGCCCAGATGTTTACACTATTCCTGCAATTCTTGATCTTGCATACTTGTTAGATTCCCTGCACTATTTGTAGAAGAAAAAGGGGCGACAATGAAATGATCAGAAGTGCTTCAAAGTGGTGAACATGACAATTACTCTAACATTATGATTGGTGCTTGATATATGAAGTCCTTTATTGAAATAATTTCTGTTTGACATAAATGGGTGGTGTATATGGGTGGTGTTTAATGAGCATGTTATTCATAGTTCCACTATTGGTAGCTGTTGGAAATTCTGTGTGTATTCTTAATGAAACTTCACTTATTCATGGAACTTTTAATTGGTTGGCTTTCACTGTGAATGAGCAGATGGGGTTGCCCGCCAAGCAAATTTCCTTGGACGTACTCTGCAAAAGAGACATGCTATCTGCTAGAGGGCAAAGTTAAGGTGTATCCTGATGGCTCAAATGAGTGTGTTGAGATTGGTGCCGGTGACTTGGTTGTGTTCCCAAAAGGAATGAGTTGCACTTGGGATGTTTCAGTCGGCGTTGACAAGCACTATAACTTTGAGTAATAATTGTATTTGAATCTTTCATGTTTATTTGCATCATTAATAAAGGCATGCAGTTTGTAGCCTACCCAAGGATATGTTTACCTATTTGGTCAATGAATATTTGTAGTTTTATCATCACAGTTTGACAAAAAAAGAAAGTAATCCGATGCGGCTATGCCAGTTTATTTGTCTCTCTCCATGTTATATAAATGCATGCATGTTTTCAGATATTTGACAAATTTCTAAATTTGTTTGATAACTCCAGAGAGGTCTTGAACTCTTATTCTGTTTGTCTCTCTCCATATCTATGCACGCAAATGAGCATGCTTAAAGGACTTCACAATCACTGAACTTTAAAGGTGTACTTGAAGGTGGAGAAATAAGGACTGTGTTGAATGCCCGATTGAACTGACTTCACACTCCGAACAATTTTGTGTCGCGCCAGATCACACATAACCTATACTGGTGGCATACTACCTGTATCGATTGTTGTTTCTATGCATCTCACATTCTAACAGTATCCACATGATGACGCCCTTTTGCATGTCATTCAATTCTTGAGTTTTCTCTTCATTCAAACCACCTTATAGTTTCTCCTTGATGCAACTTCTTTTCAGTTCTGATGAATTGTGGTTATTTACCTAGTTCTCAATGACAGCAATAAATAATTTCTTTTTTTCTTTTTGTGTGCTCTGTGTGTGTGTGCGCGCCGCGCCCGCGCGGTTCAGGTCGTTGGAAAGATCATGACTGGAATTACAGACAAAATCTATAATATGTTTTAATATAGCTCATGTTGTATGATATATGGGGTAGAAAACAAATTGAATTCTGCATTTCTTGTCACAGAATATACCTATTCATGCATACGTCCATCATCTTCACATGTTTTCTTCAAAATAAAATGACAGAAATTCGTTTAAAAAACTAACTAAAAATAAAAACAAACGCAATCCTAAACTTTAGATGAAAGAAAAAAAGGCGGCTTCATGTTTTTTCTTCCATCAATTTTGTTTCTTCATGGTTTATGAAGAATTCTTCCTGCAAGCAAAGCAGCTTCCATAACAACCTGGATTACATCAATAACTTCATCAACTTGGCATGTGTTTCCCTTAAACGTATGGGCTCCTGTCTTCTTGAAATTTTCCATGCAATTTATGAAGTTTTGGCTGCACTCCTGGCTCAGATAGTCATCTGCAACCAACACCATGATCATAGTTGACTGAACCAACATACGAATACCCAATCACAATAATTTTTATATTGGACCTTCTTAAATATTAAACACACGATTTAAATTTAATTAGTCCAGATGGCATGATATGATTGACACCAATATTTATAAAATAATTTTAAAAAATATGTCTAATTGTATGGTTTACAAATTTTATTTTCAAAAAAGAAAAAAAAACATCATTTTTAAAATTTTAAAATTCAAAATGCTATTTTCAAAATATCATTTTAGAGTTGTTACTAAAACCCTTTTTCATATTTGAGTTTGTGCAAAGCATAATCTTTTAAAATGACACATACTACATAGTCAATGTATATAGATAGAGTAACATGGGATAAACCACCAAAACAGCTTAATATATCAATAATTATTTCAACAAGTCTTTGTCTATAATAGCTGTACTCTTTTCTCAAATTATATGTTAACCACACACACACAGAGGAGCTTCAACCTCCAGTCTAAACTCCAAACCTAAAAGACTCTGAAAAGAAATAGTAATCCACAAGCATGCATTTATAAGAGTTTTCTGTACGGGTTAAGGAAATTGAATTGGAGAGAAAAACCAAAGCATCTTCAACAGGTATGTTACTTCAATCTATAATGGACAAAAAGATAGGAACATGCCATCTTCAACAACAGTATTTATATTATTTTCCTTTCAATTTTTGAAGACGACTCAAGAGAATTTCTTTTTTCTGTTACTTTAGGAAAAAACAAACATATTTCATTGGACAGGTAAGGACCGTTTTATTTTTTTTAAGCAAGATAGAAAAGGACTTGAAACTGCATGGAATATACAATTTCGTAATATTAAGTTATCATAATTCACAAACAAGTCCACATTTTACATGCTCAGAATATTCGGATCTGAAAATTATCAATAAAACTTACTGTTCTTAGATTGAACACATTGATCATGCCTCATACAGCAAGCATCAAGTCCATCACAAGGTTTCTCTCCAGGGCATCCACTGTATAAAAGTCCACAGTACTTCCCATATCTTAAAAATGGAGGTACTGCCATTCCAGAAATAAATGATTTTCAAAAACAAAATTAACACAAACTTCAATTCATGGAATCACAGTAAAGCAGGAAATTTGTCACTACCTGAACAGTATTCAGATTCACATTTACTGCTGCATTCTTTGCCCTGTAAACAAGTAAAACATCAACTATTTTTACTGACTGAGGGAAAAAGAAAGATAAAATAATAAAAAATAGAAGAATGAAAACCCACCTCAGAGACGGAAGAATCTCCGGTAATTTGAACACCGATGTTAAGGGCATGAATAGAAACAGAAGAAAAGCTAAGAAAAAAGAAGGAAAAAGAGAAAAGAATAAGGGATAACTTCATATTCATTGTTGGGAAATTAAATAAACACGGAAAGAATGAATGCTTGGTTTTGCCTAAAACTCTGAATTATATAGAAAAAAAGAGAGGATCAAGAAGAGAAGACAGGAGTTTCAGAAGAAATGCTCCAGTCTATGAAGAAGAGAGTTGGGTTTGGATTTGTCTTGTAATGTCTCGTGATATGTCTTTGTTTTTGTTGTAGGATTATTAGAATGCGAAATTCTCGACCAACTTGTTCACGTCTTTCATCAGAAAATTTACCCAAGTTTCATTAATATATATATATTATAAGACAAGAAAACTATAGGGGGTGTTTGAGGTCCATCATGTGAAGAAGCCTTTTCATCTAACTCTTTTAAAGATAAAATAAATGTATTAATCGGGTAATTTTCAAATTGTATAATCGTTATCTAATTCAAAGACTGCTGTATTATAATAATATTAGGAATACATATTTTATTTATATAAATTGATATAATAATATTTTTAATAATATTATATATAATAAAATAGACAAATTTGATGTGATCTAATCTAAATTGATATCGATTTAACTTTTAAATTAGGTTAAATCCAAATCAATAAAATTGAATCCGTCCAATAAATTTTAAAATATTAAATTTATTTATGAATCAATTGAGATAGTTATTATTATATATTAGTTGTTATATTTTTTTAAAATTTAATTAAAATTATTAAATAACTTACTATATCATATTTTTTGTGTATTTGCTGAAATATTAACATAAATAAATAAACCATGGAGTTTAGTTCAATATGAATTAGAATTTGTTTCTTTATTATTAGTTTTTTTATTTATCTTTAATTTGTAAGTTTGTATGGATATGTAGACTAATTCTTAAGTGATTGAAATTGTGGTTGTAATTGAATACCTGTTAAATTTATTATCTTAAACTTGGATAATTAGAATTTTAATTTTAAGTTAAAAATTAATTTAAAATTATTTTTTTTTATTTTAGATCTATTTAACAGTAAATAACAAAATTTTAGAGTATACCCAATAATAATGGAGCCTAATTATAATATATAATTCCAAAATTTTAAATTTAGCCCGAAAATCTAATTCATTAATTTAAATTAGATTAATTTGTTATATCTTATTAATTTCGATTAATTTGATTTAAATACAAATTGATCGATTTAAAATTTAATTTCAAATCAATTCAAACTAACCAATGTAAGGAATATATACTAAACTAAATTAGTTAGTATAAATTAAAGTGATAATTAATTTAATATAATTATATTATTATCAAATATCAAATACTAAAAGCATTTCTTTGAGACGCCAAACAAAACCATAGGAGTGCTTCTACAGGAGTTAGAAGTCAAATGATAATTATAAGTCTTTTGACAAATGAGAGATGCCATTCTGTAAAGGTAAAAGAGTTCCACTTGAATATATCTAATTAGATATGAAAGAGGGAGTTCAAAAGGATTAGCAAACATGAGTTTTACAAAATGCAACCATTGATCACCTAATTAAATTAATCAAAATAGAAAAACAATGGCATTAATTTGATCAGAATATATATTTTATTGTAATATTAGTATCTGTATGGGTTGTGAGCTTCAGGTAATGGATGGGCCATAAGTGGGCTTCAACCACTAGATGGCCCAAGTGTACACACCGGCCTTTGATGTATTTATTCACCAAGGCAAGGACAAGACAAAACAAGGCAAGAATATATATGTTTGGAGGTGAGGTTTAGTTGTTTGGTTAAAATATGAAATAACTTTCAATTGCAGTAAGCCATTGACACAAACAAACAAAATAAAGGGGGGCGGGAGGAGGCTAGTTTTGCATTAAATCACACATTAATACTCTCTTTATTGTTGTACCGTTGATAATAGTTGAAGAACAAACTTGAAGTAGATTAACAGAAAAGTCAAGGTTTTGGTCGATCATCTCAGTCATTTCGGTTGATCAAAACTTAGACAAAAATCTTTTTTGAGAGGTCTGACAATTTCACTCGATCGGCCGAAACTTTGTTAAAAATAATTTCTAAGAGGTTGTAAATTTTGGTCGACCGAGTAGTCAATAACAGTCGACCATTATGCAAAATTTTTTCTTTATTTAAGTTATTTGTCTCCCTATAAATAAATTATCTTTTAGTGTATATTGATGTACATGTGTAAAAATATAATTGTACTAAAACCACCCTAACCATTCCATATATAAAATGGGCTCAATTTTCAAGATTGTTTAGAGCCGCCATTTACAAAAACATTCCATGTAACCAAAAAAAATCTTCCAAATTGACCTGTCAAATCTGCAACACGGTTGATCACTTTATAATGAATTGTTGGCACAGGTTTGAGAAAAACTTTGAGCGAAAGGATTCAAACAAGCAAGGAAAAAACTCAGCCTGTGTCATTGCCAAAGAGGATGCAGATGAAGAAGGTTGGTACCTTGACAGTGACAGTGGAGTAAGAAACTATATCACCAACGATTCAGGTAAACTCAGTAATAAGAGTAAACACAAAGGTAAACAAGAATTTACTATTGAAAATAATGAAAGACTTACTATTACTCATGTAGAAAATAGTCTTTTAAGCACTGAAAATTCTAAACATTTGGTGCTAAAGGATGTGCTTTGCATTCCCTCAATCAAAAATAACTTTGCTGAGTATTTTAAGCTTACGCTTGACAGTAACTATCTTATTGAATTTTATTGTGATCTGTGTTGTGAAGCACCAGAACCTGAGCCCGAAATATAACTTACAAGCCCAAATGAGCTAACAAACATGTATCTTATGATCACAAGAACCAAAGCAAGAATAAACAAGCCCATGCTCTACCTGAAAAGAAGAAGAACACAACAGATGACTCCATAGCACAACATGCTCACAAGGTCTTGTTAAATAGTAAATAAAAGCAAGCTATAGAATTGGATTTTGAAGCTTTAAAAAAGAGCCAAACTTGGTCACTTGTAGCTCTCATACCATCCACCAAAATTGTTGGTTGCAAATAGGTGTATAAGATCAAGTATAACTCAGATGAAAATGTGGCCAAGTACAAGGTTAGCCTGGGTGTAAAGGGATACCATCAAACTGCAAGAGCTGATTATGGAGAGATATTTAGTTTAGTAACTAGATCAACAACAATCAGAGTAGTATTGAGTATGGTTGTTCAATTCAAATGGGAAATCAAACAACTGGATATTAATAATACCTTTCTGAACGGAGACTTAGCGGAAGAAGTGTTTATGACTCAACCTGAAGCGTATGTGATTGCTGGTAAGACACACTTAGTTTGCAAACTTAAGAAAGCTCACTGTAGACTTAGGTAAGCTTCTAAAGTCTGGTATGCAAAGTTGAGATCAGCCCTTTTGTTGGTTTTTCATTGGAAAACATAACTAATTATGTATAGACGAAAGAAAAACATTTTAAATATGCATGCTTTAATGTATTTAAGGCATGCATATTTAAATATAATAATAATTATTATTATTATTATTATTACATATAATAATAATAATAATAATAATAAATTATTAAAGTTTGACTTTTCAAACATATATGTATTAAACAAATAAAATATTATTGATATAAATTAATTGTTTCAATTAATAAATATGAAAAAAATATCATGACGATTGGTTCATAATACAAGGATATAAGGATTATCTAAGATTTTTTATACTTGACAATAAACTATGATGCCATTTGTCAAATAAATATTTATTTAATAATTAATCAATTAATACCTTTTTCATTGTTTAATAAATAAATAATGGAAGAATCTGCAGTACTTTGAACACCAATGTTAATGGCACGAATAGAAATAGAAAAAAAGCTAAGAAAAACGAAGGAAAAAGAGAAGAGAATAAGGGACAGCTTCATATTCAGTGGCGGAGCCACTTTACAGGTGAGGGGGCTACTCCCTCATCTCATTTCTCCTTTCTAAAAAATTTAATATTTTAAAAATATATATATGTGCCCCCAACTCTACTCTTCCACCTCATCCCTCCCTCCCCAAAATCCAATACTTCAATATATATATATATAAAATAAAATAAAATTATTAATAATAAATAAAAAATATTAATATTATAAAAACTAATATAAAATCGTAAAT
>JAVXUL010000016.1:9378612-9401254 GCA_035590515.1 Trichilia minutiflora | reverse complement strand
TTTAATATATATTTTAATTATAGAGAATTTTTTTGTAAAATCAATTATTGATAATTTTTGTGATTTAAAAGAGTAATACGTTTTTTTTTAATATATTAGAATATATTTTTACTTCTTATTAATAATAAATATTTATTTTAATTATGATAATATAATTTAATAATTTTATTTTTTATAATAATTTATCAATTTTTACGCTTTATATTAGTATTTTTTTTTTAACTTTGTCCCCCCCTAATATAGATTTCTGGTTTCGCTCCTATATATGATTTATATTTTTTTTTATTGAACATATGTTATTTACATTTTGTTCAGTACGTTTATTTTAGGTATGTTTTAGCATTTGTTTTAGTAGTTTATTTGTATGTTTGTAAATACTATTTTCTTAAACAATAGAAAAAAGAATACTTTTTTAATTACATAAATTTGTTCAATAATTTGTATATATTTTATTTAGAATGAAAAATACTCTAGAGAAAATTGAAAAAAAGTAAAGGCCAAATAGAATGAAGTTACTCTAAATGTTTTTTTTATCAAGATCATTGTCCATAAGACATTGGCGGAGAATCGACCGATCGAACGGTTATTTCAATAAGATCAAATGAAAAAAGGTTATGTCTAGTTTTACTACAATGAAGGGTAGAAATTATAACCACAAGCAATTGAAAAATAAGTGAGACTCGCTCAAGAAAGATTGGCAAATGCGCAACTTTCCTTTCAACAAAGTGAATGAAAATTGTGGTTACTCATTAATTAGTCATATTTTTATAAGAATAAACACCAAAAAAGAACTAGAATTTTAGCCTTATGATGGTGAAGAAGATTTGCTCCTAGCTAGTGAATAAGAGAATGGAAGAAAAGATATAAGCGAAGAGAATATATATATATATATATATATATATATATATAACTTTGTTTAATAAAACATGAAATGGATCAAGAACATGACCAAATCACTATTCATTTTATGCACCGATATTTGAATTATTTAATTTTGATTTTAGAGAAAATAATATTTAATTTGACAAATTTTTTAATTTTATTTTATATTATCTTTTTTTTAAAATGAGATTTAACAATTTGAAATTATATGAATGGTTGAACTTAATTTTATTCTTTGTGTTTTTGTTCAATTTGGGTTTTGAATATTCTTACTATTATGATTATAATTTATATATCGTAGAAGTAAATTTTAATTTTTGTAAGCTTATATATATTTTGATTGAAGAGCAGCATTCTACTTTTTTTCAACTTCAATAAATTTTTAAATTTTGCATGTCTTTTATTAATTTTCATTCACTTGCCTTTAACTTTTAAAAATTTTATATTGATAATTTAGAGCATAAGAATTATTATAATTTTGTGTCTTCTTAAACATACCAATTGGATTCATATGTAATGAATAATTTTAAAATAAATTTCTTTAGTAATGTCCTTTTTAGTAATTTATGAAAAATGAAAGCACTTTTAAAATTGTGCAACTAAACAATCTATTAATTTAAAAGTAATTTTTTAATTGACAATTAAAATTTTATTTTTTTTTTTCAAAAGTTCTCCTTACAAAAACTTTATTTCTAAAAGTTTTATTTGAAAAGTTGTACCAAACACATCTTTATAAGACTTTTAACAAATGAGAGATCATATTGAGTAAAGGCAAAAGAGTTTTCACTCGAAACTTTTAACAAATGAGAGATGATGTTGCGTAAAGGCAAAATAATTTTCACTTGAGACTATCTAATGGGATATAAAAGAGTTTAATTCAAAAGGATTAGCAAACATGAGTATATATCATGCAATCATTGATCACGTAATTAACTTAATCAAAAGAGAAAAAAAAAATCGTATTAATATGATCAGAATATATATTTTAGTGTAATATTATACTTGCATGGGTTCAGGGCTTCACTAAAATGTATGAAATGGATGGGTCAGAGTGGGCTGTAAACACTAAATGGCCCAATGTGTACACATGGCCTTTGATATTTTTATTCACCAAAACAAACAATAGACAAGACAAGACAAGATTATATACTTTTCCAGGTTTAGTGGTTTCCTTACAATATGGAAAAACTTACAGCTGCAGTAAGCAATTGGAAAGAAAAAAGAGAAGAATCCATGGCTAATTTTGCATTAAATCACACTTTAATACTCTCTTTATTACTGGTATTGCTTATCTCTCTACTGGTGCCATTGATGATCACGGCACCCAAATCCAAGCCAACCTCAAGAGGATCCAAAGATAAACCTTTAAAAATGGCTGCCACAACAACTACTGAGATATTTGGTGTGAAGGTTCAAAAGAATCCTCCTGAATCCAAAATTTCTGAGCTCGGTGTTACTTCATGGCCCAAGTATGTTTTTTTCGTCTCTTGCTTTTTGTCCTTTCCTTCTTCCTGTTGTTTCTGATGTTACTTTTTTTTTCTTTTTAATAATTTGTCATGCTGTTGCAGTGTCATGGATTTAGAGTATTGCTTATTGGCTTTTCCTTTCTGGTTTAAGAATAGGGATTAGCTTCTGATTGATTTTTGTCTGCTGTCTACTATATGAGTATGATGGGTTTTTAACAAAAGACATGATTAATGAATTGTATTTTATTGATTTGTAGTAAATTGATTATCTTCGGTCTTGCTTCAACAAACAACAATAGCACAAACCTGTCAATGATTGAGTTGAATGTTTCTGTTTGTTAAGCAATTTCTAGGTTTATTCTCATCATCTACTCAGTTTCTGCTGAGAGCTGGTTGAAATTGGTGGAGTTTTTTTATTTTCAGAAGTATGATACGGATATTTACAACGTCCACCAACAAGTTGACTATTTAGTGTCAAAATCGCCATTTTTTATAGATTGAAGTTTTGTAGATTGCCAAAACATTAAATTTACAGTTGTTTTTTAACAGATAAAAATTCAATTGTCTACTATTTGGAGCCTAGGAAAATCCAGAAAAGATCAAATTCATCTTTTCAAAAAGAGATTTTGATTTGTAAACTATGGACCAAAAAATTCTTTGATCTTTAATATATAATTCTCAGCATTTTGATTGAATCCCTTTACCTTGATCCATCTACTTTCAAAAGAGAAGCCAATATTAAGTGTATGATCGTCATAATCATTCTCATCAGCAATTTAGGAGCTTTAGCTGTAAGGTCAGCCACTTGATTATCATTTGCTATAGTTGATCAATTGTGTAGAAGATGAAGGGAAAACATATAACTTTATGTGGTTTTGTCACTTTGATATGATAATGCATTAAGTATCACTCTTGTGGTCCATCTTTTATTAAAGGTATGAATTTTCTGGTAGAGTTTGAAAAATAATATAATGATTTTAATCATTGAGTTATATTAGTTGAATTGGGACCGTGTTTTGGCTTTTAGCAACCAGATCAGGGATAAAGCTTTCCATGGTTTCTGACCTTTCATTTAAATCTGGTTTGGTTGGCAGTCCTGCCTGTATTTTATTTGGTTTTGCATGAATTCTTACAATTTTGGCCTAGACCTTGGTTGGAACAAATTGAACGAGATTAAATCCTGGTAAACTTGCTTGTCTTCATCCAAATTGTTCTCGACTTAGTATGCAGGTAATGTTACACTAAATAAAACCCCGAGTTAGCATAAAATATATTTGAAATCTTGGAGTATGGACATGAAGAAGAGTCGAAAAGGGGCTGTTGTTTCTTAAAGAGTTCATTTCTCTTCAGTTCTAATCTTTCGTGAAGGTGTCAATTTAGAATTAATTTCTCCAATTTTCTAAATCATTTTTCCTTGCTGTCTGCTCTATTTCTGTTAGTGCCATAGCATGCCTCTTTTACCAATTTACTGTTCTGAGAAAGCAATCTTAATTTCTCAATTAGTGCCAAACTAACTTGATTTGAATTGAGTTCCTCCATTCCACCCATAATAGGATGAAGATCAAACTGCGTGATGGAATTTATTAATGATTTTTGCGAACCTAAGATCGACATTTACATGAAATTGTGCACAGTAAGTCAAAAAAAGCGGAAAAATTTTAGGCCAATGTGACCCCACACATCCAAGTAACTATCCCAAATTTACCATCCAATTATGAATGGCTAATCACTTGGAATATCACTTGGCAGTATACTATTATTGTTCTGACATATGATTATACAAGTGATTTGCAATTATCTAAATCATGTTAATCCATGGGCTAGTATTAATAGAGAAAATTCTTTGATATGTTATGAATAGGTGGGGATGCCCGCCAAGCAAATTTCCATGGACATTTGCTGCGACGGAGACAATGTATCTGCTAGAGGGGAAAGTGAAGGTTTATGTTGAGGGGTACGAAGGATCATTCGAAATTGGGGCTGGAGATTTGGTTGTTTTTCCTAAAGGAATGAAGATTACTTGGGACGTCATTGAAGCTGTGAACAAGCATTATAGCTTAGAAAAGTGATGTAAATAAGCTTTAAAACCTCCTTTGCTATAAGAATGTTATTAACTGATCAGTTAGTATTTATGTTAAAATGTTGTGCGTAGTCTTGTAAACTTAAGAATTCAATATGCAAAATTATGAATGTTCCAATATCATCATCTGTTTTTTAATGCACTTTGTTTCAAGGATCATGTCAGTGATTTTTACTTAATTGTACTGATTTTATCAACAGGACTCCAACAATAACTAGTTACTTATTGTATGGATTTAACAACAGCACTCCTACAGTGACGTGGTCAGAAAGTTTAGAATATATCGGAGGTAGTGCAAAAGTAAAACAGCAATAATGATTTCTCTCAAGATTAATTAGAATGTGTCAAATTTTCGGGAATTTCGCGGAGACGGCAAATCTTCAGATGGCAGTCACACCCTCACACCTCTGTTTTTGATTATGCAAATCCTGAAATATTGCCAAAGAATCACAACAAATACTGTTATAATAACAACCCAACTTTGAAAGTCAAAAGCAAAAAATGAAAATCTTAATATCTTCTTTTTTTCTTTTCTTGGGCAGCAAGAAAATTAATTAATAAGGGATGGGCACAATATCTCTTAATTAGAATTATTTGACTTTTAGGAAAATATTTAATCCAAAAAGATACTCTTCTGTATGCGTGGCAAGTTCTTGTTGGTTGAAGAGACTCATCCATGCATAGACCCCACTCATATTGTACACAATGAATCACAATTAGATATATCTTAATTGTCTTTAAGATAATTACAAATTAAAATAAAATCCAAAACGGCTATTACAGATGCATAGAGATTTTTCTGTGTATCTTCTGATTCCTGGCTTATATATAGCTTATCGCTGATGGGGTTTATCATCAAATGCATTAGTTTTTGATTGATTAAAGCCTATGTTTTTTATTGTGTTATTGAGAGAGATCAAGAAAGAAAAGGAGAAAGATGAGTAATACATCTAGCCCATTGATTGTCTGTTTTGGTGAGATGCTTATTGATTTTGTACCGGATATTGCTGGTGTGTCCTTGGCTGAGTCCACTGGGTTCCTCAAAGCGCCGGGCGGTGCTCCTGCGAACGTTGCTTGTGCCATCACCAAACTCGGTGGCAACTCTGCTTTCATCGGGAAGGTTCCCCACTTTCTCATAGAACTTTGTACCCTTCTCTCTCCCTATATATATATATAGGAATTAAGTTATCCCATGAGAACTTATATATGTGTTTTTGTGGTGCAAACGTTTTCATTTTGTTTGATTAATTAATGATCGTGTGGAATGAATCCAGTTTGGAGACGATGAGTTTGGACACATGCTGGTTGAAATCTTGAAAAAGAATGGTGTGAAAAGTGAAGGTGTATGCTTCGATCAACATGCAAGAACAGCATTAGCTTTTGTGACGTTGAAGCACAACGGGGAGAGGGAATTCATGTTTTACAGAAACCCAAGTGCAGATATGTTGTTGAAGGATTCCGAGCTGAAAATGAGTTTGATCAAAGAGGCTAGAATATTCCATTACGGATCCATAAGTTTGATATCTGAGCCATGTAGATCAGCTCATATGGCAGCCATGAAAGCAGCGAAGGAAGCTGGGATATTACTGTCCTATGATCCGAATCTGCGTTTGCCTTTGTGGCCTTCTGCGGATGCAGCTAGGGATGAAATCAAGAGCATTTGGAATTATGCTGACTTTATCAAGGTAAGTGATGAAGAAGTAAGTTTTCTGACAAATGGAGGAGATCCTGAAAAGGATGCTGATGTCATGTCTTTGAGGCATGATAATCTGAAACTGCTGCTAGTAACTTATGGAGAAAAGGGCAGTGGATATTTCCATAAGAAGTTTAAAGGAAAAGTTGCTGGATTTTCAGTGAAAACAATTGATACAACTGGAGCTGGAGATTCGTTTGTAGGATCATTTCTGGTGTCTGTAGCAAAAGATCCTAATATTCTTAATGATGAGGCGAAACTGAAGGAGGCCTTGAAATTTGCAAATGCATGTGGAGCGATTTGCACAACCCAGAAAGGTGCAATTCCAGCACTTCCAACACCTGCTGCTGCTGAGGAGCTTATTAAGTCCAATGCCAAATAGATATAGATAGTTCTTTCTTTTCTTTTGGATGTTAATTTATTAATTTGACTTTTTATTTCTGTTTTGTTTTGTCTATAATAACATTTAAGTACTTGACTTCTAAATTTCGTGCAAGGCTAATCCATATTGGTGGTCTATACCATATGCCTGGTTTGTGACTTACGCGAATCATTCGTTCAGCAAGCAACTAGTGGTACATTAATTTTAATCCCGAAGTTAAAGTTTGGTGCCGTTCAGATTACTTTTTAAAAATTTTGCTTTTATTGATTTGTGAACATTTTTCATTGAAAATGATTATTCATATTTAAGAGGAACCATCCGTAGCCTGAGTGACACTCACCTTATACAACAGTAACTTTATAAACTTAAGTTAGCCAATCCCTATTTAATATAGAAAAATTTATCAAGTTTGAAGTAGAGTTAAATTGTTAGCATCAACTATTATTGGAAACTATCCATTTTTATATCTATATTTGAAATTTAATGATTTCAATCCACATCAACCGTAACTTACGATATCTTAATCACAAATAAGTAGGTCCCAGTTAGATCCCTAACCGTACAAAAGTTGATGATTGAGGAATAAATAAAGGGTTCTTAACAAAAGACATGATTGCTCGCACATTTTATTTGAACTTTAAAATGGAAGCTTGAGAGAATAAACATGGGATTATCAAAAATCAATGGAATACAATGAAGTGTGACTCAAATAAAAATCCCACGAATGTAACATACAGTTTATACGTTGCAATATTTGTTCTGAACGCTACAATTTTGCTTTTATGATTTTCCTTTTTCTTATCTAATGAATTTTATGAACCAGCAGAAGCAAAGCTATGCTGTTTTACAAGGGGATTATAATTACACCAACTAATCAATGTGATTTGTACAAATAACATAGAAATTGTACAACTTGTAACAATTATTAGTGAGTTGGTTCTTTCTAATTTTACATGCTCATGACTCTTGTTGAAGCTTCTGATTCACTTTGCTGTAAATTCCTCTCAGCCACCCGCACATTTTCCTGCATATATTTAAAAACAAATGTCAAATAATTTCCAACATCGAATCACCTAAGCCAAGCCAGATTAATCCCAGCCAGTCCCATCAGCAAAAATGATATTTGCTACATAATCTTGTAGGTCAGGGATGATTATGTAGGTCAGGGATTAACCATGGCTCTTATGACTACTAAAGGAAAATGAATCTCTAGCAAAAAAATCAAATGCATAGGTATGAAACCTTCAAAAATTTCCATATGAACCATACCGCTGAATCTTTCAACTTGGCTTCGGCTAGGTAATACTCCAACGCACCTTCTCCATGTAGAATTTTCCCTCCACATCCAGGGGAACTTACTGACCCCACCGATTCTTTGTCTACTACAATAGCATCTATTCTGTCACTCCCTGTCTTAGCATCGGGAATCTGAAACATGCACGAAATGAAATGATTTATTAAGCAAGAAAATTATCTTTGTCGTTGGGCACTATCTACTATCTAGCATCAGAAAATTCAAAGTGAACCCATTTCATCTAAATAGTTGTTAGACCCTTCACCTCATACATAGCTTCAGTTAAAATGCTTTCCAGTATGGCTCTCAAACCTCTGGCACCAGTATTCTTAGTCATGGCTTTTTGGGCAATTAGGCTTAATGCTTTCTCAGTAAAATGTAACTTCACCTGAAATTATGTAGGAAGTTCTATATTCACTCAAGAGATTGCTAATAATGTTTATTTGAATAATCAGAGAGAGAGAAATAGCATGCAAAGGCAAGTTACTCACTTTGTTCATGCCGAACAACTTCTTATACTGCTTACTGAGAGCATTTTTTGGTTCGGTGAGGACCTGCCAAGAAATGGTAAACCCAACAAACACATGCATTAGAAAGGACTAACCATCTGGATTTCCAAAAGTCCAAAATTACTTCCAAATTTAGTCTGCTTATTTCCATGAAACAAAAAACACATTGAATTAGAAAAGAAGCAAAAAAAAAAAAAAAAAAAAAAGTAAAAACACTGAAAATGGTTATTGGGTAGAATAATTCTTATTATTAAATATTAAAACATAATAATAAGCCAACAAGATCACACTGAGTGCTGGTACTGCATAATATATTTTCTATTGACACTCTAAACAAAGGGGAAACCATTTCTCTGCAAAATGAATACATGCCATGGCATCAAACCACTAGGAAACAGTCTTCAATTTTTTGCCTGAACCACTAACTTTTGAGGTTAGTACTCATTATGTCAATTCAGATAGCCAATAAACTCAGCTAATTGAAAGCAAAAAGAAATCTTCTCAAATAATTAATAAAATGATTTAAGATTACCAGCAAAATTTTTCATAATGCATACAACTCCATTACGTCATTGAGCTATTTAATACGAGAATATGTTCAGATAAAGTGGACCATCACACTCAAATCATTTGTAAACCCAACACATAACAAATTCAATTATGAATTGCAATTCTCTTCTAACGATGAACATGCTTATACTTTTTGCAGATAATTTTTTTTTCAAATTTGTAATGTAAGAAGAAGAGGAACGAAATCGGGCCCCATCATGCTTCCGCAAGGTTCAGAGTTACAAAAACTCACTAAAACCTGGTAATCCAAATAATAACAAAGTATTTACCTTAACAAGTTGATCCTCAGTTAGAGCTGACAAGCTAACTAATATTGGAAAGCGTCCAATAAATTCTGGTATGAGACCATATGCAATTAGATCAGAGCTTTCAACCTGAAAATGAAATGTAAGACTTCAGGCTCATATGGAAAGGAATTAGGCTAGAAATCTTTTGCTTTCTTCGGACAGTAATGGAGTAGCAGTGGTAAGATTGAGATGCAGCTTAATAAGCGCTAAAAAAAAATTGCCATATCATGCTCACCGATTCAAGCAAAGATGACGTCACCACAGCATTTGTTACCCCGCCCGTCCTCATGTTGGTGCGAACAGGTGCTCCAAATCCAATAGAAGAATCTTGCCGTCTGGAAAATAATTTACAGTTTTTAAATTTATATCAAGCAGAAATAAACAAATATTTGAGGAAGGACTTCCGCAAGGAAGATCTAATAGCAGGCACTAACCTGTCGGAAATAGTTTTCTCAAGGTCAACAAATGCTCCGCCACATATGAAAAGAATATCTTTTGTATCTATCTACAAAGCATTTAGACACATTCTAATGATGATATTAGATATCAAAGCAACAGTCAAATTCTAATGATGGTGCTTTTGTAAGGTTAAATATGTAAGTGGGTTTGTCTTAGCCCATGTTCCAGTTCTTAAAATTATTTAGGCAAATGGAAAACTATGCTTAAACGAACAATCATCTTTGAGCATTGATCTTCCCTTTCACTCGTTTATATCAAGAACAAAACAAAGCCTCTAATAATTAACAATTTCCAAGGATTCAGAGGACGTAAAGGGAAAGGAAGGACATGATGCCATTTCCTGAAGGAGATTCTACAAGTAAAAATGACAAAAACTAACCACTACATACAGGCCACTAAGCGAGTCACTGAGGATGCAAAATAAATCAAGTAATTTGCAGTTTATATTTTCTTTTGAATTACTTCCGATACTTTCTTTTATTCTGGCAGAGTTCAAGTCTTAGATGTAGTAGTTTTTCTTCCCAAGAATTTAATGGTCTATTGATCTTGCAGCCATGATTGTAAACATTGTTTTCTCTGATCTACCACAATTGCTGTAACATATTTGCCACCCCATACAGAATAGTGAGCAGGTTCCTGTTCTCATACACTGTCATACCTACTGTATAAATTATTCGACATTTTTGGCATAAACCTAGAATTCCCAGTAGCTATTATTGGTATCCTGCTCTAGCATATGTACCACTTTAGGTAATAAGGGTCCGTTTGTTATTGTGACACTGAAGCTTAAAAGCCACAACTGCTGTGGGAAGAAAACTCCAAATGTCAAATATCAATGTAAAATTTTGTGAACCCTGCTAAAAGTTGATATTACCAAATACTTTTTTAACTTTACTTTCAAAGCAAAGTACAATCACCACAACAACAAACGGATCCTCAGACTCAAGGCAAGGAATCAGCAAAAGCATATTGAAAACCTACTAATCTTAATACAATTTCCTTTTTTAAGTTCTAAACACTCAAATCCCACTGCACTCTATGCATACACCTAGACTTGAGCATGAATGGGTCTCAAAGAAGGTGGTTTGCGCCCCGAGGCCAATTTCAAAACAATTATACCAATATGTTTTACATTAAAACCATTGAATTCCTTTCAGCTTAAATTAATGATAAAATATTTCCATGTGAGCAAGAGAAGTAGGGACAATCACAAATTATTGATAGCTTTCATAGAATCTATGTGTTATTGTCGTTAAAACAAAATAAAATTCGGTAGAAGTTCTATATATGTGATGCACTGGAGAGCACAAACATATTATATTAATATACGGTAATGATATGATAACTCAAATTAAAAGGGAAAAAGAGAACTTATTCAGGCTTGGTATACCTGTATGTTATCACCCCGAGGATGTTTCCTTGCCCCCTTCTCAGGAACATTTACTATCTGAACAAGAAAAAATTCCTGTTTAAGCTACTGGCAACATAATGCTAACAATTGCAAGATTCTAAGCATAATTTTTTCTTGCTCAGATGTGTATACGCATGTGTGAATATATACATATTTATAATATATACTTCGTCTACAACAAACCTAGAAAAAACAAAGTATTTGAAACAAAAACAATAAGACAAACTATTAATGCATATTCTGAGATTGATGTGACAATAAACCAACGAAACCAATATTATCAAATCACTTCAGAAGAAAACAGAGAAAACATTTGAATTTATATTTTGTATCATTATGGTACTTATTAGCAGGGCCAAACGGTTGATCCTAATTGTCATGAAAGCTCTTCAAGCATCAAATTCCAAAAGAGTTTGCCTATTTATCCCAACAATTGGAGTCATACTTGTATCAAGAAAATTTTTGCGTCAAAATTGGATGACCCTCTCATGGAACCTTTAGAGGGGACGCTTGGTTATTTTCAAGACACTGGCTCATAGGCTAAGAATAAGACACACAACAAATTGGTTCAACTGAAAATATATGTTTAGTGGAATTTGAAACTTGAATGGATAAATTTTACACAGGAAATTGAAAGTTTGAAGGGATAAATTTTCCATAAAGACTACTCGGTTCGACAATGAAACCTTTTTTTGGCACAAACCCTGCATTTGCAAAAAATGGATTACTACACAAAATAAATTACCATCAACCGTAGGAAGGAAGCTCAAATGGTGCCTAAATAGCTTGAGAAACCTAGGTGAGTAGGCATGACGACTGTTGAAATGAAGAATACTGTCATTTAGAAAGAAATATAAAGTTGAAATGTCATATCAGCATCCTTAAAGATTCATTCAGAAGCATTTAATAATAAAAATCCAATATAAATTGGTGAGAAGAATAGAAGCAATAGACTTACAGTTCCTTCTAGCATCTTCAATAATGCCTGTTGTACACCCTCCCCAGAAACATCTCTACTAATGTTTAAGCTCTCAGCCTGCAAAATGACTTCAAAATTTAAGAAATCATTGGGTCCAATTGATACTAGATAATAAGTCACGTAGCAGTCAGTTAAGATATAAAGGACCTTCTTAGTTATCTTATCAACTTCATCAATGTAAACTATCCCTTGTTGAGCTGCTTGTACATTGAATTCAGCTGCCTGCATTCCAGATTGGAATCACATGCACGTGAGTTCAGTGACTACTGAGCAGACAAATAGGTGCAGAAGAATGGAAAACCCACATAAACTTAAAACTGGCTGCACAGGTGAGTACAAAATAAACTTCAGAAAGAAAATGCAAGTAAAACCATACTCATAGATGCAGTACTGATTTCTCAAGACATGTATGCCTAAATTCCCATATAAAAAAAGAATAAATTATTAAATTTCCACCAAATCCAGCCTGACAGGGCTCCATCAGGCATGGAAATCAGCAATACCTGCATGATACACCAATGCCAAGATCTTGGCAAAAGGTTACAATCTATTTTCTGATTAGAGATGTGCACAACTCTTAAAACAACTGTTCTCGATGAGAATCATAATTCTTAATTAATTGAGAAGGGGGAGGAGAAAAATGTGATATTCTGTATACTTATTACAGGGAACACCATTAAGGAATGATTTCCTCAAAGAACCCATCCACAAATTGTTTCTACAAAGTAGAAAGTAGAAAGCAGTGAAGGAGGGTTATGAGTGTTAAAGGAAAGCAACCTACTGGAGTGATTCAAAACATAGTAATGGCATTCAGGGATTTCAATTTTTTTTTTCTCTAATACATGAGAAAATGTAACTTGCTTAATTGAATATGGAATTACGAGAAAACAAGAACATCAAGCAACACAAAGGTAAGTTTTCTTTACCTTTCAAGACATAAGATATAGGTTAAGCAAGAAGGACCTTGGGTAAATTGTTTTGAAGAACCTTTATTGTAGGGATACTTTTGTTCATTGATGTGTTAGAAGAGGTCCAGTAAGAGATAAAGGGAGAGGGAGACAAACTCAGCTCAGATAGATCAAAGTAGAAGAAACAGATAATGATATAAGCATTTTCTACTGTGCAAAAATTTTCTTTTCATCAAGAATATAGGCTTTCTCATTGGAAAACCTTCTCTTTTCATCAACTTCACAAAACAAATAAACCTAATCATAAAAGCCAAGTAGAAGAGCATAGAGGCACATACTAATCCACAAACAGGTAAATGAATGATTCTGTTTCGGCAATCATAAGATCTTTACAGAGCTCCCAGAAGAAACAAAATGTCCAAATATCAACAATAAAAAGTATCAATGTTATGCATGTTTGGAGACTAATACCATAAGAAGTTTATACAATATTGATTCAACATCTTCACCAACATAGCCTGCCTGCAAAATTGTAGCATGATAATGATCAATTATTAGACTCTAAGCTTGCACCACCAAACGTTTAAAAATACCATCAACCACTAAATGAAATCTACAGTAATCCCATGCCAACCAGTGCATTATCATTTTCTTTATATCAATGATTCATTTTCGCATAACCACATAACTATAAGAAACAAAAACAGCATTTCAAAAAAAGAATCAAAACTAGACTTGCCTGCGTTAAGCCTGTTGCATCAGCAATAACAAATGGCACATTGACAAACCGAGCCAATGTCTTTGCAAGTAGCGTCTTTCCTATTTATAACAAGCAAATTAGCCAAAAATTCTCTCAGCATGAATATGCACATAATGCTGAGGCATACCTGATCCAGTTGCTCCCATCATAAGCACATTGCTCTTTTCTAACTCTACGTTATCGTCATCATCTACAGCCTTCCTAGTTTCAGGTTCAGCTCCTGACCTAGTAATGAAATTCCCCACCTTCATTTTTCAGCTTATACATTAAGTAATTTGAGACAATGATCACGACAGTCTCATAACAGGCAATTACAAACTAACCCTTTTTGCAAGGAGGCATGGTAAATCCTCTTATAGTGATTATAAACAGCCACAGAAAGCACCTACAAAGCAGCCACAAACACAAAACCATTTCCTGATTACAAGTTTCAAACTTTCAAACAATGTCTAACTAACATTTAGTCATAAGTTATTACTATAATATTAAAATCGAAACCTTTTTGGCTTTCTCTTGACCAATAACAAACTTATCAAGACCCTCGCAAATCTCTTTTGGCGTTGGCAAATCCTTTCCCAAATTGGACCCACCCCAACCACCATCGCCACCACCACTACTACCACCGCTAGCCCCACTTCCGTTATTATTACCACCACCGGACCCACCTCCGTTACTGGGTCCCATCGCTCTAACCACATCAACTCCAGGTGCAAACGGCGGCCCTGGTGGTGTAAGCACAGACAAACCACTCCCATTCCCATTCCCAATCATATTACCAGGTGGAGGTAATTCCCCTCCATACGACCTCAAAGTATCCCAAGACGACACCTTTCCTCCACCACCGGAGATTTTCTTCAACCTCTTGTTACTATTATTATTATTACTTGTTTTGATGCCGATTTCTACAAAGCTTCCTTGAATAGGAGCAGTCCGGTGAGGACGGAAGTAATAAGCTGATTTACAATTGGGACATATATTAACTGCCTGATAACCACCACTGTCAACAGTAGGATCCGGAGGAGTTAGATTGGACGACGATGACGATGACGATGAAAATAAGAGATCCATATGCTTCGAACACCTCGGACAATTCGCCTCCGCTCTAATTTTCCTATAATTCTCACCTCTCTGATCCCATTTGTACCGCTCTTGTATTCCCATGAAAGACTGCCGACGTCCGATGCTCAGATAATTGAGGTGGGAAACCGGTCCCACCATCAAAGAACTGAACCGGGTTCGTGACGTCACCACAGAAGCTATGACTCTGAGCTTCTTCCATCTCAAAATTCCAGACATGTGAAAGGAATGATAGAGATACAGAATTCAATGATTTGAAAAGTAGATGGGTTGATAGAATTATGAATAGTGGATTATGGAATGTAATCAAAATGTTTAATTTATAATTGGAAGAGATTAGAGTTGGGAGTGATTGTAGCAAAAGATATGGAAAGAAATGAATGAGATGGGGTTAAGTTCTGTCTCTGTGTTTCCTCTATTTGACAGTTTGACCGTATATCCGCAGCTTGTTAGTTTCCTAATGAAAAGATTATCATGCAGCTCCCTCAAGGATTGTAAAAATGACATGTAATAAAACTTGTTCTTAAATTATACAAAGATTCCCTTTGTTAACTTTAGGTTACTTTAGTAACTTCAAAACTAAAATAATATAGAAATGGGTTAGTTCCTGATACATTTTTCTGAATGGTTCGGGAGATGTGTATGGAAAATATGGCAACTTGAAAGAGGCAAGAATGGTTTTTGATGGGAACTCGAAGAAAAGTTTGACCTCCTGGAGTTCCATGATCAATTCCTTTGCGTTTCATGGTCAAAGTGAGAAGGTGATGAGTGTGTTTGACGAGATGATACAGTGTGGAGATTATGTAAGAAGGACATTTATCAGCTTGTTGAATGCCAGCACACATGGAGGATTGGTTGAAAAAGGCCGTGCTTATTTTCGGTTGATGACTAGGAATTATGGAATTGAGCCTCGGGTTGAGCATTATGGGTGCTTAATAGACTTCTTGGTCAAGTAGGAAAGTTTGAGGAAGCCTTCAGCCTTGGAAGTTGTAAAAGGAATGAAGACTGAAGCTGAGGAGGTTGTCGGGGTTCACTGCTTGATGGATGTAAAATTTATGGCCGTACAGATTTGGCTGTATTTGCCGCAAAAAAACTTATTGATACAAACAATGGTTGTTATGGTATAATGTTGGCAAATATAGATGGGGAGTTAGATAATTGGGATGAGGTTCGTTAGAGGTGTCAAACGAGTCGGATAGGGTCGGTGGTTTAGAGGTGTCTAACAGATTGGATTGAATTAATGGTGAATTGGTCCGAGCCAATCTATTAAAAATCAGGTCCAAACTGACTCGATCTACTGCTCATATGATTCGGACTAATTTCGGATCTATAGAAACAGTCTGAATCGATTTCAAATATTTGGAATCAGAAATCTAGATTATAACGAACCCGTATTGTGTAAAATCGACGATTTGAACCAGTTTAACTAGCTATCCAAAAAAAAAAATAATTGAACTAACGAATTAATCCGTTGGTTCAATTCTTTTGAAAAAAATAAAAAGATCCGTTGCAATTGCAACGGATTTGTAACGGTTGCTCCAACGATCCAGACACACACACACTCTCTTTTCTTCATTTTTCAAACCAACCCCCCTCCCTTCCTCATTTCTTATATAAACCCCCCTTTCACCCCATTTAATTTAATTTTATAAAAATTATTATTATTATTTTACATATAATTTCTATTATTCTTCTCTAACTTTAAGCTTCTCCAATTTCTAAGTTTTTACAATTAACAACAATTAGCTGTAACACATGTGTTTAGACCCCGAGAGTATATTTGTCATTTTTTACTCCTCCTATTCATATATTTGCATTCATCCTATACTCCGTACGCGTGTGGGTGAAATTCTATATTCATTCGGGAAGTTGGATTGGCTATAATGAAGTTTCGGGAATAAAAATGAGAAGCAAACAATTCGTTCGGACGAATGCAGAATTCGTTCGATCGAATCGAGCAATTCGTTCGAACAAAGTCCCCGAATGTTCGAACTAATCAGGGAGAAACTCTCTAGAAATCTTAGAGCAGAATTCGTTCGACTGAATAGGAGTTCGTTCGGCTAAATTGATCATTTCGTTCGAACGAATGATCGATCGTTTAAACGAATGAATGGGGAGCTCTCTGACTTCGGAAGTGCCTAGATTCGTCCGACCGAATGGTAGAATCGTTTGACCGAATGATTGTTCGTTCGAATGAATCCCGTGATTCATTCGATCGAAGGCACAGTTTGTTCAAACGAATACTAGTTTGTTCGGTCGAACAGGCGTGAAATGACGATTTTGTCCACTTCTAGAAGATTCTCCTTTGCATTTCTTAAGGGCAAAATGATAATTTCACCATTTTTCTATAAATAGGGGTTGAGGGGCAGATTTTTCACATTTTCTTCTTCTTTTTTTCTCTTTTCTTTCTCTTCTCTCGTTCTCTCTATTTCTCTCTCTAAATCTTGCCACATTTCGTCAAATTTTTTATTTCTCTTCGCAGACAAGTCACACTCTACGTGCTCTACATGTTGGGAGCATCAATTTGGCATTAGAAACTCCGAATTTGAAAAGAGGAGTTTGGGTTTCGAAGGACACATTTGGGGATTCTCGGTTTTGAGACAAAATCGAAGCAAATCGATCACACCACGAGGTTTGTAGCATCGTTTCTAACCCGTCTGCATATTCATTTCGCGATTTTATGCATTTTAATTCATATGGGTTTTACCATTCATCCGGATAGATTTTCGTAGATTTAATACCGCATTTTAGTTTTAATGCGTAATGTGGGTTATAGAGAAGTCGTACAAGTCATAAGAAGCTAGAATCACGATTTTGAAAAATTTGGTGAGCATGAACAGTAGCTCCGATTACTATTCCAACAAGTGCACAGGAGCCCACTATTCAAAATCACGTATATTAATCGAAATGAGTTGGTTTAGCTGCAATGTGGGTCTATGTTAATATTAATTGGGTAATTTGACGGCTCGTGAGGATTTTAGATAATGTCGCGTAAGAGTCCGAATGTTAGAAACCCGAAATTAGCATGCATTGCATGCATTCGAACTTTTATGTATATTAGAACGTGTATTGATAGTATTTTTATGTGTATGGTTAGACGATGGTTCGAGATCGAGGTACTCGCGTGACTCACCCAGGACGAGGAAAACTAGGGAGTGTATACCCTCTCCACACCGTGAGTAGACACTCTTTTATGCTATTTCTTTATTTAAATGTTGTTTTCTTTATAAATGAAAGTATATGCAAATATTTATAAATGTTTTCTTTTTATTCTTTAAATGCCCAAAAATGTATATAAACACGTGTTATATATGATTTTCGATGGATTTGATGATGATTTGATATTCGTATATGTGGGTTATATAAATTTATGGCCAGTGGGCTAGATTTATTCTTGTTATGTGATATTGCGGCCAATGGATTACATTTTGTATTTATGATGACGATTTGGCCTTGTGAGTCGGTTTATTGTAGCTACAGGGTGGTAGCTTGGGGAGGAGTTCCTTGGGATGTGAACCTCCAGGTGAGTGTTAGTCGTAGCCTAGGGTTGACCTGAGAGAGAGGTCACCTAGGTGAGTGAAGGCTGTATAGGTGGACCGTTATGTGATTATAGACGTGTTACGGTGATGATGTAGTTTGTACACCTATGAGTCTCATCGAGTTAGTCACGGTTCTTACCCCGTGACTGCTTGAGGCAAACGTCAGTGTTGGGCACTATTTTCTGATAAAACTGCATATTTTATAACTTATGCATTTTAAATCTATTTTCATAAAAGAGTAGATTTTCTCTGTATATAAAATCTACTGACGATCTCGGGACACCCACGGGCAGGATAGTTATCGGGAATAGGTGCCAGCCTAATGATTTTCATAACATGGTTTGAAACTTTAAAGTAAGGAAGTTTTCTATTTATATAAAGGTTCTAAGATTTATAAATTTTACTCATTGATTGATTTATATCCAAATATGTACATACATATAGTAGAATTATTTTTATTTCGTTCACTCACTGAGTATACTTCCGTATACTCACCCCTGTAGGCCATAGTCCACTGGTAGTCCTTTCAGTTTTCTTTTATTTATGAGATTGTATGAATAATAAATAGTATTGTGATAAATATTTAAACTTATTTTGGGAGGGATTGGTCTCTATGGATTTTATCAGGATGAATGCTTTATTTATTGGTGCGTACTGATTTTATTTGAAGTGTTTGTGACCTTGTTTACATCTATAAGAAGTTTGGGTGTTAGGTTGGTTTGATATTGGAAGTATTTCAAAATAGATTTTTATGAATGCCTTACAGACCTACAGGGGGTATTTTGTGTGATTGAGTACACCTTGGAGGTTTGTGGCGGTTATCACATGTAGGACCCACGAGTTGGGGTGTGATATAATCACCACCACCAGGTCTTTTTCTATCACCTTCCCTGAAACTAAGAGGTGAGGAGGGTGAGTATACGGAAATATACTCAGTGAGTGAACAAGAAAAATAAAATTAAAACGATATAAGGCATACATGCATATAATCAATTAAAGTTTCCAAAACTATATTATAAAATCATTGGGCTGACATCTTTCCCAGTAACTACCCTGGCAGTGGGCGTTCCGAGATCGTCAGTAGGTTTTGTATGCAAAGAAACATGCTAGTTTACAAAAAAATAGATTGAAAATGCATAAAGTATAAGCATGCAGTTTTCTAGAAAAATGGTGCTCAACATTGACATTTGCCTCGAGTCGCCACGGGGTGACATCCGTGACTAACTCGACGAGACTCATAGGTGGACAAATCTCATCACAACACAACTACAATCATATAACAGTCCACCTATACAGCCTCCACTCACCTAGGTGACTTCTCTCCCAGGCCAATCCTAGGCTACCACTATACACTCACCTAAGGGTCCACCTCCAGTGAACTCCACCTCAGGCTACCACCTTGTAGCTATAGTAAATCGGCACACAAGGCCGTTATCACCAATGAACACAATCACAAAAATGGTCCCTCAGTCCATATTATCATCATAAATGTAAAAAGTGGCCCATCAGTCGCAATACCACATAACAAATATAAATCTGGCCTATTGGCCATGTCATCAAGTAAAACATATCGCACAATACCAAATCCATCTCAAATCGTATCAACATATGTATATATATTTTTTCACATTTAAAAAGAAATAAAGAAAACATTTATAAGCACTTGCATATCATTTTATTTATAGAGAAAACAAGCTTATAAATAGAGAAATAATAAAAAAAAGATGTCCACTCACTGTATAGGGAGGGTATACACTCCTTAGTTCCCCTCGTTCTTTGGCGACTCACGCGAATACCTCGATCTTGAATCATCGCCTAACCACAAACATAACATTTCTATCAATATGCGTTCTAAATGCGTAAATGAGTTCGAATGAATGAAATACGTGTTAACCCCGGACTCCTAACGTCGAACCGATACCCGAAAATACCTAAAATCCTCTATAAAACTCGAATTACCAAATTATAACCGCTACGAACTCACATTATGGCTAAAATGACTCATTTCGATTAATATACGCGAATTCGATTAGTGGGTCCCACTCGTCCCTCGGAATAGTAACCAGAGTTACTGTTCACCTTCACCCAAAATTTTTGAAATTATATTTCTAGCTTCCTATGACTTCTACGACTTCTCTACAACTTACATTACGCGTTAAAACTAAAATGAACATGCGAAATCTATGAAAATCTACTTGGATGAATAGTAAAACCCATACAACCAAAAATGCGTAAAAATACGAATTGAGCATGCAGACAAAGTAGAAATAATGCTGCGAACCTCGTGATGTGGTCGGTTTGCTCTAGTTTCACCTTGAAACCAAAAACTCCTAATTTTCCTCCAAAAACCCTAGGTGCTCTGTCTTAAATCCGCGTCTCTATCGCCAAATTGCTGCTCTCAGCATGTTAAATACGAGAAATGTAGCGTGTAGGCGAAGAGAAATCGAGATTTCAGCAAGAACCGATAAAAATTTAGAGAGAGAGAACATGAAAGACGTGAGGAGAAGAGGAAGGGAGGAAAAGAGAAGAAAACCCCCAAATTTCCGACCCCTGGACCCCTTTTTATAAAAAAGGGGTAAAATTATCATTTTGCCCTTAAGTTTTCTTAAGGAGGAAGCTTCTAGAAGAGGGCAAAATCATCATTTCATGCTGATTCGATCGAACGAATTGAAGATTCATTTGACCGACCCACCCCTTCGATCGAATGAATATCATTTCGATCGAGCGAATCCCTTGGTATGAATAGTAATCAGAGAGCTTGCAAATTATCGGTCGAACGAAACGATGTTCGATCGAATGAACCCCTCATTCGGTCGAATGAATCAAAAGCCAAAATTTTGATCAAACGAACCACCCATTCGGTCGACCGAACTTGTCAAAAATGGACTTTTCCACTTAAGTCCCTTCCAGAATTGAAAATCACAAGCGGGGTCCCAACATACACTCATATAAACTTCTTTTTATCCAACAATAATGGCAAACATATCCAAAAATATGCGGATAAGCTACCTTATGTATAATTGATACAAAAGCATAAATAGTAAATATGGTAAAGTTACAAATATGCCCTTGTGGTACAATCACGGATGTGATAAATACAGTGAAGACTTGTAAATTTCGAACGCCCGTGAGTCCTTACTGTTCTGTATTAATTCATTGGGCCGACTCCCCGAGCCCAAGAGGCTTGTCATAGAAGGCTCCGACCCTAAGCGCGAGTTGGCTATGAATAACTTGAAGGAGACCTCCTAACTGATCGACTCAGGTACAGTGCCTGAGGCTATTTAACTATTTTCGAGTAATGTAATTAACTTCTCGGGACGATGTCATATCAGGGAGTCCACTCGAAAGTGATGTGCATATTTGACGGGGGCCTAGAAGAGGGTATGAAGATGGGCTTGGGCCTGTGGGTTAAGCCTTGATAAAATACTCCGACACTAAGCCCCCCAGTTTTTAATTAAATAGGGCTTTAATTGAAAACTATTCAGCTCCCGCTCAGCTGTCACTCACGTTTTGATTATTCTTTTGAGAATACAACCGTTTATATAAGTGTCACTCCCCCATCATCGGACCAGTCTCAGAGGCTGTAATGTTTGAGCCGTCATCATTAGCTGCTAGGGCGAGTCCCACTTCATTTAAATTTCGAAAAGAAATTGACCCTTGACATTCTGCATTCGGGTGATGTGGCACTTCCCTACCCGTTGAATCAAAATCAACAATCAGGGTTTCTTTGATTCGTCTATAAATACCCCTTCTTGCTCTGACGAATATTTTTCTCCCTTTCTATCCGCATTCATAAGCAAAAGTATTCAAGCACAGAGGACTCAGAGCAACTTTACTGATTCTCAGCATCCTCAAGCACTTCCAGCACACCTATCCGATAAGTATTTTCTTTCCTTCCTTTTTAAATGCACGGTTACACTTTCTGTTCGGTGAATAACCCGTAGGGATGTATGTTTAGATAAAGTCAAAAACAGTTAGGGTAGGAGGCCTAATAGGGGTCGAGTAGGAAGATGTCATAGGTTGTTCGTGATCCCGAAACAGCCATGTGACCCCCTTTTTTGTTTTTGTGAGCAGAAATGGATTTTGTTTCTAACTCGTCGACCCAACTCGAGGTTGTTGAAGGGAAAGACAATGTAGAAGCGGGTATGGAATTAGTAGCCAGCCCTGAGTCAATTTATGAGGCACGGTCTCCCTACGAACAAGACTAGTTCGATTTGTCGGTCATGGAGACCGACTTAGAGGCATACACGACCTTATTTGACATCCCTGAGGACATATATCTCTGAGCCCCCGAGGCCAACGAGATGCCTAGTACTCCTCCCGAGGGTGAAGTAGTCCTCAATGAG
>JAVXUL010000016.1:9367959-9378512 GCA_035590515.1 Trichilia minutiflora | reverse complement strand
GTAAACCCAAAAAATACATGTGTTAGAAAGGACTAACCATGCAGATTTCCAAAAGTCTAAAATTAGGTCCAAATTTAGGCTACTTATTTCCATGAAACAAAAAGCACGTTGAATTAGAAAAAGAAGCCAAAAGAAACATCAAAAGTAATTGGTAAGAAAAACCACTTAAAATAGTAAGCAGGTTTGAGGAGAATAATTCTTATTTTTAAATATTAAAACTTATTACAAGCCAACAGGATCATACTGAGTGCTGGTATTGCATACTATACTTTCTATTGACACTCAAAACGAAGGAGAACCATTTCTATGCAAAATGAATACATGCCATGGCATCAAACCACTGGGAAACAGTGTTCAATTTTTTTGCCTGAATCACTAACATTTGAAGTTAGTACTCATTATGTCAACTCAGACTAAAGTCAATAAACTCGGCTAATTCAAAGCAAAATGAAAAGTTCTCCAATAATTAATAAAATGGTTTAAGATTACCAGCAAAATTTTTCTTTAATGGTTGCAAATCATTACTTCATTGAGCTATTTTATACAAGATTATGTTCAGATAATCACACTCAATTCATTTGTAAAACCAACACATAACAAAATCAATTCTGATTTAGGATTTCTCTTTAATGACGAACATGCTTATACTTTTTGCAGAAATTTTTTTTCTTTTTTTTTTCCTTGTAGTTGTCATCCAATAAGTGAAAAATAGAATAATAACTACGGTAAGGAGGAGAGGAACAGAATCAGGGCCTTATCTTGCTTCCACAAAGAACAACAAAAACACACTGAAACCTGGTAAGCCAAATTACAACAAAGTATTTACCTTCACGAGTTGATCTTCAGTTAGAGCTGACAAGCTGACTAATATTGGAAAGCGTCCAATAAATTCTGGTATGAGACCATATGCAATGAGATCAGAACTTTCAACCTGAAAATGAAATGTAAGACTTCAGGCTCATATGGAAGCAAATTAGGCTAGAAATATTTTGCTTTGTTAGCAGTGGTAAGATTGAGACAGCTTAATAAGCAAACAAAATAAATTTCCAAATAGACATATCATGCTCACTGATTCAAGCAAAGATGACATCACTACAGCATTTGTTACTCCACCTGCCCTCATGTTGGCCCGAACAGGTGCTCCAAATCCAATCGAAGAATCCTGCCGTCTGGTAAATAATTTACAGTTTTCAAATTGACCTCAAGCAGAATAAACAAATATTTAAGGGAGGATTTCAGCAAGGAAACTCTAATAGCAGGCACTAACCTCTCAGAAATTGTTTTCTCAAGGTCAACAAATGCCCCGCCACATATGAAAAGGATATCTTTTGTATCTATCTACAAAGCATTTAGACACATTGCAATGATATTAGCAAAGCAACAGCCAAATTTTAATGATGGTGCTTTTGCAATGTTAAATATGTGTGTGTATGTGGGTTTGTCTTAGCTCCTACTCCAGTTCTTAAAAATATTGAGGCAAATGAAAAACTATGCTTAAGCAGACAAATTATTTTTGAGCATTGATCTTCCCCATTCACTCATTTATATCAAAAACCACTAATAATCATAAATTTCAGAGGATTCAGCGAGAGTAAAGGGAAAGGAAGGACATGATGCCATCTCCCAAAGGAGATTCTGCAAGTAAAAATGGCAAACACCAACCACTACATACAGGCCACTAAGTGATTCATTGAGGACGTGAAATAAATTGAGCAATCTGCAGTTTATATTTTCTTTTTATTTACTTCCAATATCAAGAAGCCTACCTTTTTTTTGGCTCTGGCAGAGTTCAAGTCTTAGATGCAGGTGTTTTTCTCCACAAGAATTTAATGTTATATTGATCTTGCAGCCATGATTGTAAACATTGTTTTCTCTGATCTGCCACAATTGCTTTAACATATTTACTGCCCCATACAGAATGGTGAGCAAGTTCCGGCTCATACCTAATGTATAAAATTTTCAACAATTTTGCAGATTAAGCCTAGAATTCCCAGTAGCTAGCATTGGGATCATGCTCTAGTATACGGACCACCTTAAGTAATAAGACCCAAAGTAAGAAATCAGCACAAACATGTTGAAAATCTACTAGTTCCACCCAAATCCCATCCCTCCCTGTGCATTCCCCTGGACGTGAACATGGATGGGCACCAAAGAAAGTGACTTACTTATACTACTGCAAATCACCCAGCTGAGCCTTCGAGGGCAATTTCAAAACAATTATACTTGTATGTTTTACATTAAAATCATTAAATTCCTTTTAGCTTAATTAATGATTACATATTTTCATATGAACATGAGAAGTAGGGACAATAATGTATTATTGATAGCTTTCATAGAATCTATGCCTTATTGTTGTTAAAACAAAATAAAATTCAGCAGAAGTTCTACATATATGATGCATCGGTGAGCACAAAAATATTACTGTTATGATAACTCAAATTAGAAGGGAGGAAAAAACTTATTCAGGCTTGAAATACCTGTATGTTATCACCCCGAGGATGTTTCCTTGCCCCCTTCTCAGGAACATTCACTATCTGAACAATAAGAAAATTCCTGTTTAAGCTACTGGCAGCATAATGCTAACAATTGCAAGCGTGAGTGTGTGCGTGCATGCATGCGTTTGCGTATACACACTTCCTCTACAACAAGCCTAGAAAAAAGAAAGAATTTGAAACAAAAACAATAAGACAGTATTAATGCATATTCTGAAATTGATGTGACCAATAAACCAATGTCAAACTACTTCGGAAGAAAACAGAGAAATTGAATTTATCTTGCATATCATTTCAATTTTATATAATCATATGGTATTTGTAAGCACGGGCAATGGGTTGATCCTAATTGTCATGAAGGCACTTCATGCATCAAATTCCAAAAGAGTTTGCCTATTAATCCCCAAAAATTGGAGTTACACTTTTATCAAGAAAATTTTTGCATCAAACTTGGATGATCCTGTCATGGAACCTTTAGTGGGGACACTTGGTTATTTTCAAGACACTAGCCGATAGGCTTAGAATAAGGCATATAACAGTTTGGTTAAATTGAAAATAGATTTTTACTAGAATTTGAAAGTTTGACGGGGTAAATTCTACATAAAGACTAGTCAGTTGGAACATGAAACATTTTTTCACACAAACCCTACATTAAAAAAACGTACAAGCACACAAAATAAACTACCATCAACCACAGGAAGGAAGCTCAAATGGTATCTAAATAGCTTGAGAAACCTAGGTGAGTAGGCATGACAACTGTTGAAATGAAGAATACTGTCTTTTAGAAAGATAATAGAGTTGAAATGTCATAATTCTTAAAAATTCATTCAGAAACATTTGATAATAAAAATCCAATATAAATTGGTGAGAAGAATAGAAGCAATAGACTCACAGTTCCTTCTAGCATCTTCAATAATGCCTGTTGTACACCCTCCCCAGAAACATCTCTACTAATGTTTAAGCTCTCAGCCTGCAAAACAACTTCATAAGAAAAATTGGGTCCCACTGATACGTAGATAATAAATAAGTATCATTCAGTTAAGATATAAAGAACCTTCTTAGTTATCTTATCAACTTCATCAATGTAAACTATCCCTTGTTGAGCTGCTTGTACATTGAACTCAGCTGCCTGCAGGCCAGATTGAAATCACATGCACGTGAATTCAGTGACTACTGAGAAGATAAATAGATGCAGTAAGGATGGATAACCCACATAAACTGAAAACTGGCTGTAGAGGTGAGTACAAAATAAACTTCAGTAAGAAAATGTTAGTAAAACCATACTGATTGAATGCAGTACTCATTTCTCAAGGTATGTATGCTTAAATTCCCATATAAAAAAGAATAAATTATTAAATTTCCACCAAATCCAGCCCAATAGGGCTCCATCCAGCATTGAAATCAGCAATACCTGCATGATACATCAATGCCAAGATCTTGGCAAAAGGTTACAATCTATTTTCTGATCAGAAGATGCCCACACTCTTAAAGCAACTGTTCTCGATGAGAATCATAATTCGTAATTAAATGAGAAGGGGGAAAATTGTTATATTGTGTATGCTTATTACAGGGAACACTATTGAGGAATGATGTCCTTAAAAACCTCATCCACAAATTGTTTCTAGAAAGCAGAAAGCAGCATAGGATGGTTATGAGGGTTAAAGAAAACCAACTGGGATACATTCGAAACGTAGTATGGTATTCAGGGATTTCAATTTTTTTTTTTTAATCTAATACATGAGAAAAGGCAACTTTCTTATTTGAATATGGAATTAGGAGAAATCAAGATCATCAACCAACACATCAAGGTAATTTTTCTAAGAAAGAATATAAGAACGGAGGAGCTTGGGATGGGGCAATAACCACTTTAACCGCTGTCTATAAATTGTTTTGAAGAACCTTTATTGTAGGGATATTTTTGTTCATTGATGTGTTAGAAGAGGTCCAGCAAGGGACAAAGAGAGAGGGAGACAAAATCAGCTCACCTAGATCTAAGTATGAGAGACAGATATTGATATGAGCATTTTATACTGTGCAAAATTTTCTTTTCATCTAAAAAATAGGCTTTATCATTGGAACAACTTTTTTTTTCCGTCAGCTTCACAAAACAAATAAAACTAATAATAAAAGCCACATAGAAGAGCATACATAATCACGTAGAAAATAGGCACATACTAATCCACAAACAGGTAAATGAATGATTCTGTTTCAGCAATCATAAAATCTCTACAGAGCTCCCAGAGGGGAAAAAACGTCCATTGGAGTAATATTATAGCAAACTAAGAAATATCACAAATACCATAAGAAGTTTATACAATATTGATTCAACGTCTTCACCAACATAGCCTGCCTGCAAAATAGTAGCATGATAACGATCAATTATTAGACTCTAAACTTGCACTGCTGAACATTGAAAATTATAAATACAATCGATTACTAAATGAAATCTACACCAAACTCATGCCAACCTATACATTATAATTTTCTTCATATCATAGAATCATTTTCACATAATCACATAAGTATAAGAATCAAAAACAGCCTTCAAAAAAAAATCAAAAATAGACTTGCCTGGGTTAAGCCGGTTGCGTCAGCAATGACAAATGGCACATTCACAAACCGAGCCAATGTTTTTGCAAGTAGCGTCTTCCCTATTTTATAACAAGCAAATTAGCTACAAATTCTCACAGCATGTCAAGAAACAAAATAAATACATGATACTGAGGCGTACCTGATCCAGTTGCTCCCATCATAAGCACATTACTCTTTTCTAACTCTACATCATCATCACCATCGACCGCCTCCCTAGTTTTGATCTCTGCTCCTGACCTAGTAATAAAATTCCACAACTTCAGTTTTCAGCTTATAAATTATAGTAATTTGAGACGATAAACACGACAGTCTCATAACAAGCAACTAGAAACTAACCCTTTTTGTAAGGAGGCATGGTAAATCCTCTTATAATGGTTATAAACAGCCACAGAAAGCACCTGCAAAGTAGCCACAGACACAAAACAATCCCTTGATTAACAAGTTTCAAACTTTCAAACATTGTTTAACTTACATTCAGTCACAAATAAGTGCTATAATACTAAAATTGAAACCTTTTTGGCGTTCTCTTGACCAATAACAAACTTATCAAGACCCTTGCAAATCTCCTTTGGCGTTGGCAAATCCTTTCCCAAATTAGACCCACCCCAGCCACCATCGCTACCATAATTACTACCGCAGCTAGCCCCACTTCCGTTATTATTACCACCACCGGACACACCTCCGTTATGGGGACCCATCGCTCTAACCACATCAACTCCAGGTGTAAACGGGGGTCCTGGTGGCGTAGTCACAGCCAAACCATTTCCATTACCGGGTGGAGGTTCTTCCCCCCCATAGGGCCTCAAAGTATTCCAGAAGGACACCTTTCCTCCACTTCCTAAGATTTTCTTCAACCTCTTGTTACCATTATTCTTATTACTAGTGTTGATGCTGATTTCTACAAAGCTTCCTTGAAGAGGAGCAGTCCGATGAGGACGGAAGTAATAAGCTGATTTACAATTGGGACATATATTAACTGCCTGATAACCGCCACTGTCAACTATAGGAACTGGAGGGGAGAGATTGGACGACGATGACGATGAAAATAAGAGATCCATATGCTTCGAACATCTCGGACAATTAGCCTCCGCCCTAATTTTTCTATAATTCTCACCGCCATGATCCCATATGTACCGCTCTTGTATTCCAATGAAAGACTGCCGACGTCCGATGCTAAGATAATTGAGGTGGGAAACCGGTCCTACCACCAGAGAACTGAACCGTGCTCGTGACGTGACCACGGAAGCTATGTCTCTGAGCTTCTTGCATCTCCAGATTCCAGACATGTGAAATGAATGACAAAAATACAAAATTCAATAATTGAATTGACAATAGATGAGCTGGTGGATGGGTTGATAGAATTATGAATAGTGGATTATGGAATGTAACCAAAATGTTTAATTTATAAGGAGCAGAGATTAGAGTTGGGAGTGATTGTAGCAAAAGATATGGAAAGAAATGAATGAGAAAGGAGTTGAGTCGTGTCTCTGCGTTTCCTATATTTTGACAGTTTGACCGCATATCGGCAGCTTGTTAGTTACTATAGATTTCCAATTGAATACATTATCATACAGTACCCTCAAAGATTTTAAAAATGACATGTAATAAAATTTGTTCTTTAAATTATACAAAGATCTCCTATTTTAACTCAATCATAATTTATTTAATAAATAATATCATTCATTTTATAAAACACAAACAAAACATATGACACAAGAGTGAAGTTAAAGTAAGATTAATCTACTAAACTCTTGTTCTCAAAATTAACATAATATTATTTTTAAAAAATTACAATGTCTATTATTTTCTATTCTTTATTGTAATAAGTCGTTTAATATTAAGGAAAGCCTCTAATAATCAATATGAAAGTTTTATAAATCTTAAGGGATGTCTATGATAATTTCCCATTTCGTAAAAGACCAACGTTATCCGTCTTAAGTTAATGCCCAAGAGTTGGTAATTATAATCTTATTTACTTTCAAAGTAAGGCATCACGTGCTCAGCACACCACTAATCCGTCACTGCTTTTCCGCTTATGTTAGCAATCGGCAGCCGCCCCGTAACCCATTTCTATGTTGTTCACTTGTTATTACTTATTAGGGAGATTGACAAAATCCCCCTAAACTCTTTTAAAAAACCAATTACTCCCCTGTCCTTAAGTTTAAAACAAAATCTCCCTTATATTTTCAAAAATAATAAATATCCCCTATAAAAAATAAAAATATGTATTTTATTATTTAAGTCCCTGATTTAGGGGTTTATATGATAAACATTAAGGACTTATACGATAAAAATCAAGGACTTATATGATAAATATCAGGAATTTAAATGATAAAATACATATTTTTGTTTTTTGTAGGGGGGTGTTTATTATTTTTGAAAACATGAGGGGATTTTATTTTAAACTTAAGGACAGGGGGTGATTGGTTTTTTAAAAAAGTTAAGGGCGGAAATTGTCAATCTCCCTTACTTATTATTCCATTAATTTCAATGAAACACACTTTGACGGGAAATCAAATTATAGAGAAATGTAAGGCCCATGGGTTTAAAAAAGATATATATATATATATATATATATATGGGTCCAAAGAAATTTGAGTTTCAGAATTCTATGGGCCAGCTGCGTGGTTGGCTCGGAAGCTAGTTGGGCGTTTAGTTTCTATGGGCTTCTCATTCGAGCTTCCATAAATCAGTTATATTCGTTGCGCAGGCGGGAGACAAAGCTAACACACCGAATGGTTTCTGTTGCAAACCAGTTAAATCAAACTCTAAACCAGCAAGTTTTATTAATTCTTGAAAGATGCAATCACATAAACCATATCAAACAACTCCAATCCTTTATCATAAGTCTTGGCCACAGCCAAGACCAATTCTACGCCTTCAAGCTCGTTCGTTTCTGCACTCTCAAACTCTCAAACTTCAGTTATGCTCGTTTCATGTTCGATCATCTCGTCTCTCCAAATATATACCTTTACAACGCCATGATCACGGCTTATTCTTCTCAGCCGATGTCGGCATTTTCCTTGTACTGTGACATGGTTCATCATGGCCAACCGCAGCCTAATCATTTTATATACCCGCATGTTTTGAAATCTTGTCCTGAGGTTTTGGAGTCTTATGGGACTAAAATGGTGCATGCCCAGATTGTTAAGTCTGGTTTCGCACCATACCCAGTTGTGCAGACTTCTCTTGTTGATGCTTACTCTAGGTCACTTGATGACATAGGTATAGCCAGAAAACTGTTCGATGAAATATCTGAGAGAAACGTTGTTTCTTGGACTGCTATGATTTCTGGGTATACTAGGCTCGGTGATATTAAGAATGCTGTTTCACTTTTTGAGGAAATGCCTGACAGAGATGTTCCCTCTTGGAATTCTGTTATTGCGGGTTGCACGCAAAATGGCTTGTTTCCAGAGGCAATTTCGTTCTTCAGGAGGATGATAATGGTACAGTGTAAAAATATAAGACCTAATCAAGTCACGGTTGTGTGCACCCTGTCGGCTTGTGGTCACACTGGAATGCTGCACCATGGTAAATCGATTCATGGTTATGTTTATAGAAATGGGCTTGTTCCTGATTCATTTATTTCAAATGCTTTGGTAGATATGTATGGAAAATGTGGCAACTTGAAAAGGGCAAGAAGGGTTTTTGATAGGAGGTCAAAGAAAGGTTTGTCTTCGTGGAATTCCATGATCAATTCCTATGCTCTTCATGGTCAAAGTGAGAAGGCGATAAATGTGTTTTACGAGATGATACAGTGTAGAGACTATGATGTAAGACCAGATGGGGTTACATTTATCAGCTTGTTGAATGCTTGTACACATGGAGGATTGGTTGAAAAAGGCCGCACTTATTTTGAGTTGATGACTAGGAATTATGGAATTGATCCTCAAATTGAGCATTATGGATGCTTAATAGATCTTCTTGGTCGAGCAGGAAGGTTTGAAGAAGCTTTGGAAGTTGTGAAGAGAATGAAGATTGAACCTGGTGAAGTTGTCTGGGGTTCATTGCTCAATGGATGTAAAATTCATGGCCAAACAGATTTGGCTGAATTTGTTATAAAAAAACTGATTGAAATCAATCCTGACAATGGCAGTTATGGTATAATGTTGGCAAATATATATGGGGAGTTGGGGAAATGGGATGAGGTCCATAAGGTGAGGAAGGTTTTAAAAGATGGTAATTCTTATAAAACCCCAGGTTGCAGCTGGATTGAGATTGACAAGCAAGTTCATCTGTTTTATTCCGTTGACAAAAGACATCCCAGAGCAGAGAAGATTTATGATACCTTGAAAAGTTTAGTTGTTTTGTATTAGCTAGGAGCACAGAATGTTTCCTATCAAAGCAAAATTTTTCTATGGCTTTGCTTCTATGTTGCCATGAGGTTTTAACATTCACTCTGGTGACATCTATTATATTTAATGGGATTGTCAAGAGTGAGACAGGGGATGGCCGCCAGTGATAGTTAGCACTTCCAAGGACTTTTAATTCATTGTCATCTGCTGAGGTCACAGGATAAATGCTATAATTTGCTGTGGAAATGCACATTTGAAGCCTTCATGACTTCTTCAGAGTGGATGTTTTGATTCATCAATGCTTCAGTCAAGTGAGTTTTATTATCCTTTAATGCACTAAAAATTTAGGAGTTCAATGACATATTACTCATTTCATGAGTCATTCTGCCTATTCTGCTCGTCTTTTGTCATAATCTTTCTAGACTGTTGGATTTATTAGTTTTTTATAGGTCAGTACTGTCTACATGTCTTTTAGATTATCAAGGGATAAAAGAGAAAGGAGGATAAGTAACAACTTGAGTTTAGTTGCTCACCCGAGTTTTAGAGCAGAGTGTTTTGGTTGATTTTATATTAGATTTGTGTAGAACCTGAATTTTTAGAGTAGAGTGCTCTAGTTGATTTTATATTAGATTTGTATCAGACATTGAATTCATACCATTTATATTTGCCATTTTTTTTTCCAACTTCCGTATGCATTTACATACCATCTCTTTGAAAATTATTGCAAGACAACTATCAAATTGAGGAAACCTAGGTCTTTTAAACAGAATGTTGGCAAGAATAAATATATTACACTAAATAACTCTATGGCAGGACACTAACTTTGCATCAGTGACACTAAGAGCGTAACAAAACCACCCTTATTCTCCAAAGAACAAGCACCACAAAGACAAACTAAAGAGTGGCCCTAGGATACAAATTCTTTGTACAAACTTTTGGATACAATCTCATGTAAGATTATTGTATGATTGCCATGTGTCTCAAACAAAAATAAACAAAATGACAAAACCTCTAAATCTCTTGTTTGGCCTCATTCTTCAGCTTGGCTGCTGCTTCAGCCTTTCCATCAGAGTCGTTGGCAAACCTTTGAACTTTGATCTTGTTAGGAGACTTCTCCAATGACAAGGTGAGATGCCATTTTCAAGCTTTGCATGCAATTCCAATGTACTTAATT
>JAVXUL010000016.1:9332230-9367859 GCA_035590515.1 Trichilia minutiflora | reverse complement strand
AATGTACTTCATTGTGCTATTTAACGTATGTCTTAAGTTCAGATAAAATGGATTATACCCAAAACATTCATAAACCAGTATAAACAGAATAAATTCTGACTTGCAGTTATCTTTAAACGACTAACATTCTTATATTTTTCAGTGCTATATTTTTTCTTATAAGTTGTCTTTACATAACTGACAACTGCTTCAATAGAAATGAAAAGGGTATGTTTTGTATCATATAGAAAGCGTTTAGATATTTTTAAGATGATGTTAGCAAAGCAACAGCCAAATTCTAATGATGGTGAATGGATATTTATGCTTAAGAGAGCAATCAATATTGGATTCACTAGCTTACATCAAGAGCCAAATCAAAGCCTCTATATAATCAACATTTTCGAGGATTCCGAGGAAGGAAATCAGTTGCTGAGGATTTAGAGGAAGGAAAGGAAAGGAAGGACATGATTTCATTTCCCAAAGGAGATTGTGCCAAGTAAAATTGGAAACTGCCAACCACAACGTACAAGGAACTAATTGATTCATTGAGGATGTGAAAGAAATCAACAAATCTGCTGTCTTTTTTTTTTCTCCAATTAATTCCATATGTAAGAGCCTAACATTTTCTTTTGTTTATTTTGTTATGGAAGAATTCAAGTCTTAGATGCGTTTGTTTTTCTCTCCACAAGAATTTAATACCCTTTGGAGTTTGCATCCATGTTTTGTAAGTCTTGTTTCTTTCCATCTACCATAATTGCTTTAACATATGATATGAATCAAGGGATCGAACCTATAAACACTCAAAACCTGGCCATACACACCCTTCCTAATTCAACCCAGAACCAGACCACTTCCTAATCCGGTCCAAAATCAGCCTATAAATACCCTTTCTAACCTGGCTAACAACTAGCCCTTAAATACCTTAACTTATCCAGCCTAAACACACCTAAACACCAAAACCCAATTTGGCCCAATTCCTAATTTCCCTTTTCACCATTTGGCCTAAGTCCCATTCAATGTCCCAAGTTATTCACTTGATTTGACTATACTAACTATCTTGGAGGGAATTGGTATTTAAATTAATTAGTATTTAAATTTTATGTTAATTTCTCTTTTATGTGATTTTAGATGTTCCAGGAAGCAAGCTCAAGTCAAATGCAAGATCTATATAGTAAAAGAGGGTACGTTACAAAAAATGCCAAATTGACATAGATAAACTCTTCATCAAAGAAAGTATTGTCTTCATTTTGCTACTTTAAGGTTATTTTAGGTTTTAAGCAATTGTCTTTGATTTATCCTTAATAGAATATGGGTAATTGTATTTTAATTTTTACTAGGCCTTTACAAAAGGTCTCTAGATGCTTGTAATAATTAGATTTTGTTAAATGAAAAAAGTTGAGTTTGTCTTTAAGTTTGAGCAAAAGCCTTTCCCCTAGATTTTCTGATCGCTGAAATCTTGGTAGTGGTCTCTTTGGTTGGTGGCTTTACCTTTAGATCTTAGATCTATCTTAGCTACTTTGTTTCCTCTTTTCTTCACTAAATTTCACAAATTAAAATCACTCAAATCTTTTCATATTTTGCTGAACACTCATCTTGTGGTTATTGGTGGATTTGCTTCAAGAATCCACATCAAGATTGGTATCAAAGCTTTGGTTTGACTAAACTGAGTTCATCTACTTTTGAAGTTTGGTTAGAAAATTTTGAATTTGACCGGAATCTATCTCAACTGCTCGGATTAGACTTTAAATTACACCAAACACTTATGATACCATCTAATCCTTAGATTTCATCACTTAAGTATTTGAAACCTAACCTCAAATTCTGCCTCAGCCTAAACACATCACCAAAACCTTGACCTAAACCCAAGTATCACAACAAACACTCCATAAACATCTTCCAAACACATTAACCCAAACATATAATTCTTCTTTAATTCTCAAATAGCCAATAGAAGCTCTTTCTCTTCTCCAACTCAACCCTAGAAAATAGGTCAATTAAAACTTTAAGAGAAAATAAATGACCTTAAGAACACTTTAAACCAAATAGTTCAAATCCTCCAAAAGCAAGCTGCCCAAAACTAACAAAACCGTCATCTCCAAACACAACCAATCAAATACAAGCCCAAGCATATACTCCATCCTATGAACCATTCCCATGCCCTGGACTTTCGAGGTAGCCTTCTTACCTTGGGATTATGAAGAGAAAGTATATTCTTGTAGCGAGTCTAGTGATACTAGTTTGTAAGAAGAAGAGGGAGGAACTGTGATGATGATAGGGGTTTAAAGATTGATATTTCAGAATTTCAAGGGAGTTTGAATCCGGATGACTTTATTAATTGGTTGAATGCGATTGAGCGAGTTTCCAGATACAAGAGGTATTCTGATAAAAAGAAGTGCAAATTGGCTACCATTTGTTTCAAGGATTATGCTTTTCTTTATGGAAAAATGTCAAAACTTAGAGGGATATAAAGGGAAAAAACCGAGTTCGTTCTTGGGAGAAATTGAAGAAACTTCTTAAAAGGAGGTTCTTGCTCGAATCACATAGGCAAGAATTGTATTTAAAGCTCTATATGCTTAAGTAAGGAGATTATAATGTAGAAGTGTATATTCAAGAGTTTGAGAAGTTGATGATGCAAATTGATTTACCAGAAGCTAAAAAGCAAACTATAACCTAATTTTTAGGATGATTAAAGGAATATATAGTTCATATGGTAGAGTTACAACCCTACTACACCTTTGAAGATGTGTACAAACTTGCAATTAAGGTTGAAAAGCAATTAAAATGTTCAAGTGTCAAGGATTTCAGGTCTTTTGTAGAGAAACCTACCTTTACCAAGGGTTTCAAGTTTCCTTCTAAACTTGAATTTGCTCCAAAAGGTAGAGACAAAGTCCAAGAAACTAGAAAAGACTCTTATTTCTCCTAAGCATGGTCCCATTCCTCCTAAATAAGGCAAGAAATATTTTAAGTGTTAAGGGATGGCCACTTCCAAGCCAGGTGCCTAATAAGAGAGTAATGGTACTTAGGGACATCCAGACGATTAAAGAGATAATTAAAGAAGAAGGTGAGGCTGAAAGTGATGAAAACAAGGTCGAACAAGAAGAAGAAATAATGAAGGAAGCCGATTGTAGGTTTATGCTTGTTTTGAGGCGTGTGTTATATACATAAGTGAGTCCTCAAAAGATTAAAGATTGAGTATTTTCCAAACCCATTTCATCATCAATAATAAAGTGTGTACGGTGATCATTGTTAGAGAAAGTTGTGCAAATGTAGCCTTTACAACACTTGTGGAGAAGTTTGGATTGTCTTCCTCACTATATCCTCAATCCTACAAGCTATAATAGTTGAATAATGATAACAGCCTCCAAGTAACAGTACAAGTACTCCTTTCTTTTTCCATTTGGGTAGTGTTATAATGATGAGGTATTGTACGATATCATTTCGATAGATGCTTGTCATATTATTGGGTCGTCCTTAGCAATTTGATAGAAAGGTTAAGCATGATGGTAGAAAAAACACCTATTCTTTTTGGTTTGAGGGTAAACCGATTACTTTAGCCTCTTTAAAGTCTTCCCAAGCTAATCCACCTTCTTAAAGAGTAGAAACTAGACAGAATAGCCTATTCTTGAGCGGATTTAAGATTGAAAGAAGTCTTAAAGTATGTGAGTCAGTTTATGCTTTGCTTGTGATTGAGAAACAAGAGATTTAATAGATCAAACCACTTTACTCCATGATTCAGCCCTATTAAATGATTATGGAGATGTTTGTTTTGGATGATTTACCACTTGATTTGCCACCACTTGGAAGAATAAAGTACCATATTGATTTAGTACCTGTAGCTCAACTAACTAATAAGGCAATCTAGAGGTGCAACCTTATAGTGGCTAAGAAGTTATAGAGATAAGTTGAATAGTTAATTTCAAAAAATTTTGTGCGAGAAAGAATAAGTCCGTACTTGATTCTAGCCTTGTTGGTTTCATAGAAAGATGGCTCGTTTTTTATATGTGTTGATAGCTTTGCTATCAACAATATAACCATTAACTGTAAATACCTCATTCTTCGATTAGATGACATAGTTGATAAGTTACATGGAGCGATGACTTTCTCTAAAATTGACTTAAGAAGAAGATATCACCAAATTCGGATGAGCAAAGAGGATAAATGAAAAAAGGCCTTCAAGACCAAGCATGAGTTATATGAATGATTACTCATACCATTTGGGCTTTTCAATGCCTCGAGTATATTTATAAGGTTGATGAATGAGATTCTTAAACCCTTTATTGACCAATTTATTATGGTTTATTTTGATGATATTTTGGTGTATAACCAAAGTGAGAAGGCACATATTGATCCTTTGTGATAGGTTTTTGATACTTTAAGGGCTCAAAAGTTGTATGCCAAACTTAAGAAATATGTGTTCGTTGTTGATTATGTGGTGTTTCTTGGTTATATAATTGTCAAGGAAGGTATTATGATGGATGAATCTAAGGTGAAAGCTATTAAATCTTACCCCGAGTTTAAGTTGATCACAAAAGTTCAAAGCTTTTATAGACTTGCCTCTTTCTATAAGAGGTTTGTTCCCCATTTTAGTAGTATTATAACCTCTATAACCAATTGTATAAAGAAAGGTGTTTTTGAATAAACAAATCGGTTAAGGAAGCTTTTGAAGCGATTAAGAAAAAATTGTGTAAAGCTCTTATTTTAGCCCTACCCAACTTTAATAAATTGTTTGAGGTGAAATGCGATGTAAGTGAATTGGGATTGGTACTTTTCTTAATGCAAATGGTCTTCTGCTTATTTCAGTAAGAAACTTAATGACACAAAATACCTACAATAGGGATTTTTATGCAATTGTGAGGGCATTTGATCATTGGAGTCACTATCTTAGACCCAAACAATTCGTTTTCCATTTAGATCATCAAGTTTTGAAATATTTCTATGGGCAACACAAGATTAAAGCTCGACATGTAAAATGGGTAGGGTTTCTGCAATCTTTCACTTTTATTTCTTAATATAAATAAGGAGATATTAATGTTGTTTTTAATGCACTTATTAAAAGGTATTTCCTACTTGTTTTACTTGATATAAGGGTTATAGGTTTCCAATTGATGACAGATCAATATGTTCATGATGTTGAGATGCATGATCTGATTCAAAAATTTTTTTAAGAGTGTTTTTGATGTGTATATGATTCATGAGGGTTTCCTATTTAAAAAAAATCAATTTTGTGTTTCCAAGAGTTTATATAGAGGGTTGTTGATTAGGGAAGTATATGGTGGTGATTTGACAAGTTATTTTGGTGTTCATAAAACCTTAGAATTTTTTTTTTTTATACGTAAGAAATCTTAATATACTTAACCGAAGACAAGCGTTTAGCAACCGTCATATCTGGAGGGACAGTTTAGCTAAAATACATGGTCCGGTCTCCTAAACGCTTCAACAAGGAGAATCCTGGTAGCTCAAACTTGAGACAAGCATTAAGCAGCTGTCACATTGAGTTTTTATCATCAGGCTACCCTTCGGGGGGTAATAAGATCTTAGAATTGCTAAAAAATGCTTTTATTAGCTAAAAATATTGGGAGATGTTCAAGCCATTATTGCAAGGTATGATAATCGTCAACAGACCAAAGCATACTTCAAACTTAGACTTTATATACCTTTGCCCATTTTGGATCAAATTTGGGAAGATTTGAATTTAAATTTTGTGCATGCTCTTCCTAGAACCTAAAGAGGGAAAGATTCGATTACAATGATAATTAATCGTTTCTCTAAAATGGCCTATTTTATTTCACGTCACTATTAATCGCTTTATAATGTTCCAAAACCATAGTGTTGAATCGAGATATAAAGTTTCTTGACCACTTTTAAAGGAACTTATGGGGTAAGATTAAAATTAAAATTCTCTTTAGTACTTCCCACCATTCCCAAATTAATGGGCAAACGAAAGTTACTAATCGTATTTTAGGTAATCTCTTGAGAAGCATGACTAGTCGACACTTGAAGGATTGGGATTTGAAATTAACTTAAGTCGAATTTGCTTACAACTAGTCACGAAGCACTACCATTGGCTATTATCCTTTTAAGGATGTTTATAAGGTTAACCCCTCACTTCTATTGATCTTACTCTATTGCTTATTGTTTTTCAAATTCCCTATGATATCAATCAAAAGATGAAAATGATGAAGAAATTTTATGAAGAGATCAAAAAGCAATTTGAGAAGGCTAATGAGGTATATAAAAAAGGGCAAATAAGCATAAGAAACCTTTGATTTTGTTAGCCTAAAGACTTGATTTGGTTGCATTTGAGAAAAGAGAGGTTTCCTTCTAAAAAAATGTAAGATAGTGCCAAGAGCCAATAAACCTTTTGATATCATTGTGAGGGTAAGTGACAATGCATATAAGGTGGCCATACCGGATGAATTGTGTGGATTTTTAATTACTTTTAATGTAGGAGATCTTTCACCATACTTAAAGGACGAAAGTCTTTTGAATTTGAGCGTAAATTTTCTCCAACACAAATAGGTCTGGAACCAGCCCATAAATATCCTTTTTAAGTAGGCCCAAATAAGCTCATAAATACTTTTGTTAACCTGGCAAAAATTAACTTATACATACCTTACCTTATCCAGTCCAAATAAACTTAAACACCACAATCCAATTTAGTTTAACTCTTAATTCTCCTTCTCACTATTTAGTCTAAGTTCCATTCAATGGCCCAAGTTATTCACTTGATTTAACTATATTGATTATCTTGAAAGGAATTGGTATTTAAATTTATATTATTTTTTTATATCAAATTGGCATAGTCGAACTCTTTGTTAAAGAAAACATTGTCATTATTTTGTCAATTTAAGGTTGTCTTAGGTTTTAAACAATTGTCTTTGATTTATCCTTAATGTAATATAGTTAATTCTATTTTAACTTGTACTAGGCTTTTACAAAAGGTCCCCAAATGCTTGTAACATTTTTTTATTGAACGAAAAGAATTGAATTTATCTTTTTAAGTTTGAACAAAATTTTTTATCTTAGATTTCCTAGTGATTGAAATCTTAGTAGTGCTCTCCTTGATTGATGGCTTTGCCTTTTGATCTTGGAATCTTAACTACTTTGTTTCTTTTCCCCTTTATTAAATTTCACAAATTGAAATCACTCAAATCTGTCCATACTTGACTGAACACTTACCTTGTGGTTGTTTGTGAATTTACTTTAAGAATCCACATCAACATATTTGGCATTCCATATAGAATGTACAAATAATTTGAGAATTTAGTGGATTAAATTATTAAGCACTGTTATACCTGTAGGTTATCATCCGACGATGTTTCCTTGCTTCGTTCTCGGGAAGGTTCCCTTTCTGACAAGAAGAAAATTTATATTTAAGCTTCTAGCACTATAATGCAATGCTAGCAATTGCAGAGCATCTGTTTCTGGCTAGGGTGTGCATGCTTTTCTATATATTTATGTTTAAGAAAATACTTCCTCTGCAGTAAAGCAAGCAAAAATGAAAATTCTGAAACAAACACAACACTATATAATATTTACTCCTATTCTTGATACAAAACAATTGATGTGACAATATCCAATGAAGCCAATATTATCAACCTAGTTCAGAAGAAAACAGAGAAACATTTGATTTTATCATGCGCAGAGGTGGTATAGATCTATCATTTTGATTCTTTATAACCTTATGATATTTAGTAGTTGGAGCATCTGGCCCATGCTAAGTTGCCAACTGTCATGAATGACCTTCAAGCACTAAAATTCTAAAAGTGTTTGCCGCTGAAACCCCAAACTTGATTTATCAAGAATGTTTAAACCGTAAAAGTACCATTATATGAACACCAACTTTAAGTAAAGATTTCCCTTCAAGACTAAAATTTTGGTAAACATTCAGTTTGGTGCTTCCCCGCATTCTATGCAAAATAAACAGTTTCCCCGGTAAAAGTCCATATCAAGTTCATTTAATCTTCTTTTAGAAATATGCTCAAATGTTGCCTAAATAGCTCGATAAACCTAGGGCAGTAAGCATGATGACTGTTGAAATGCAAATACTATCAATAGCATTTAAAAAGAGATCTTAAAAGTTCTTTCATAAATATTTCATCCCCAAAATCTAATTCGGAGAGAAGAATAGAGCAGCACGCTCACAGTTCAAGCATTTTCAATAATCCTGTTATACGCCTTCACCAGAAACTTCCCTACTAATGTTATAAGATCTTGGCCTGCAAAATTGTGTAGTCACTGTCAGGTAAGATATAAAGGACCTTCGTAATAGTCATAGGAGCAAGTTCATCAATGCAATTTCCTTGTTGAGCTGCTGGCAAATAAAAATCACATGCTAGTGAGGTCACAGATTACTGAAGAGACAAATGGAAGCACAAAGAATGGAAAACCAACATAAATAATAGCAATTGGAGTTCCATCAGTAGTTTCAGGTTCTGCCCCTGACCTTCCGTTTTAATCTTATAAATTATAGCAATTAGAGTTCGAGGCAATCAGAAACTAACTCATTTTTCAAGGAGGCATTATGATTATAAAAAGCATCAGAGCTCACCTGCAAGGTAGTCTCAAACACAAAATCGTCTCTTGATTTCAAACAATATGTCCTTTTAACATTAGTCATAAATAATTGCCATAATCAATTATTTCAGTTACGGTCTCTTCAAGAAAGGCCCGTTGAGCGTGGGACTTTCTTTCTCCATAATCAGTTATTTTAGTTACAGAGCGCGCCAGTCAAAGCTAAAAGCTGAGAATGTTTTCCGTTGCGAACCAAGTAAATCAAACGCTAAACCAGCAATTTTTAGCAATTGTAGAAAGAGGCAATCACATAAACCATCTCAAACAACTCCAGTCTCTTTTCATAACTATTGGCCACAGCCAAACCCAATTCTACGCCTTCAAGCTCGTTCGCTTCTGCACTCTAAAACTCTCGAACTTCAGTTACGCTAGGTTCATTTTCGATCATCTCGTCTCTCCAAATATATACCTTTACACCGCCATGATCACTGCTTACGCCTCTCAGCCGGTTTATTCATCATCGGCTTTTTTTTTGTACCGTGACATGGTTCGTCGAGGCCAACCGAAGCCTAATCATTTTATATACCCTCATGTTTTGAAGTCTTGTCCTGAGATTTTGGAATCATGTGGAACTAAAATGGTTCATACTCAGGTAGTTAAATTCGGTTTTGAAAAATACCCAGTTGTGCAAACGGCTCTTCTTGATTCTTACTCGAGATCGACTGATGATATTGATATAGCTAGACAAATGTTCGATGAAATGTCTGAAAAAAATGTTGTCTCTTGGACTGCTATGATTTCGGGGTATACCAGGGTCGGTGATATTAAGAATGCTGTTTCGCTTTTTGAGGAAATGCCTGACAGGGATGTTCCTTCATGGAATTCTGTTATTGCTGGTTGCACGCAGAATGGGTTGTTTCCAGAGGCCATTTCGTTCTTTAGGAGGATGGTAATGGTGCAGAGTAAAAATATAAGGCCTAATCAAGTCACGGTTGTGTGCACCCTCTCGGCTTGTGGTCACACTGGAATGATGGAGCTTGGTAAATCGATTCATGGTTATGTTTATAGAAATCGGCTTGTTCCTGATTCATTTATTTCAAACGCTTTGTTAGATATGTATGGAAAATGTGGTAACTTGCAAGAGGCAAGAAGGGTTTTCGATAGGAGCTCAAAGAAAAGTTCGACATCCTGGAATTCCATGATCAATTCCTTTGCTCTTCATGGTCAAAGTGAGAAGGCGATAAGTGTGTTTGACGAGATGTTGCAGTGTGGAGACTATGATGTAAGACCAGATGGGGTTACATTTATCAGCTTGTTGAATGCTTGTGCACATGGAGGATTGGTTGAAAAAGGCCGTGCTTATTTTGAGTTGATGACTAGGAATTATGGAATCGAGCCTCGAATTGAGCATTATGGATGCTTGATAGACATTCTGGGTCGAGCCGGAAGATTTGAGGAAGCCTTGGAAGTTGTGAAGGGAATGAAGATTGAACCTGATGAGGTTGTCTGGGGTTCATTGCTTAATGGGTGTAAAATTTATGGCCGTACCGATTTGGCCGAATTTGCAGTAAAAAAACTGATTGAAATCGATCCAAACAATGGTGGTTATGGTATAATGTTGGCAAATATATATGGGGAGTTAGAGAAATGGGATGACGTCCGCAAGGTGAGGAAGATGTTAAAAGATCAGAATGCTTATAAAACCCCAGGTTGCAGTTGGATTGAGGTTGACAAGCAAGTTCATCAGTTTTTTTCTGTTGATAAAACTCATCCTAGAACACAGGAGATTTATGATACTTTAGAAAGTCTGGTTGTTTGGTATTAGCTGAGAGCACAGAGGATTTTAGCTGCACAAATTTTTATCTGGTTTTCCATCTAGTGCTTTAACAGAAATTTGGAGCATCCGTTTACCAATTTGGCAGCGTAAGCATTATGGTATTATTTTGCATTTGATTTCTGCTTGTTTTTAAAAAATTTTGGAGCCTAATCTGCTTTCTTGTGTGCTAATTCTCTTCTTTTTCCTTGCTTATCAGTTGCCAATATCCACAATGAGGATTATGTTATTCATGGTTCATGGTCATTGCTTCCTTCACTTGTTCTGGGCTAATAAGATTTGCGTTTTTTGCATTTTCCCCCAGATCAGTTTTGCTCCCGCATCACAAGGGCAGCTCCTCTTGTTGGCCGTTAGATCTTCAAACTACATTGAGCAAACTAGAACGCTACAATTGTTTCCTGCATCTGAAAGTTCTTCATTCTCTTCTTGGTTCCGTTGCACTCTGCCCGAATAGGAGCAACACCTGCGAATACCAATCTCTCTGATTTTTTAAAATTCCAATAGCCCTTTTGCTTTTGCATTCTGATGTATAAAGCCTATCGCCTGTTCCTTCTCTGATTACTGTATTCCTATTTTTTTCTTGGAACTAACTTTTAGGTGGTTAGGTTATGGATGACATTTTATTATCATTCCTTTAAGATCATCGAAGGATAAAAAGGAAAAGTGATATTAACAATGACTCGAGTCAGGTGGTTTAGCTGAGTTCTAGTGGAAAATGCTCCCTTTGCTCATCTAATATCGCACCATTCTGATTTTGTATGGCTTTGTTTCTTATCTATTATTTAACTTCGTCGTGTTCACCCACCGACTCTTTGGGAAATGCTAGTTTATTGTCAAGTTGATGACAACCTCTGCGTTATGTAAATTAATCAAGTGTGCACAAAGAGGATATTGACGAGAAAATATAAAATACGGAAAACCTTTATTACCAGACAGAAAATTTTACATCAAGGAAGCAACAGAACAAAGCTCGTCAAGCAATAAAATTAAACTTATTCTCCACAAAACGAGCGTCACACTGACAAAGCCTCTAAAGCTCTTGCTTGGCCTCGTTCTTCAACTGGGCTACTGTCTCATCCTCTCCACCGGCAATGCTCACAACTCTTGGACCTTTGATCTTGTCAGGAGACAACTTCTTCAGTGACAAAGTGAGAACACCATTTTCCAGTTTTGCCTGCACAGAATCCAAATCTATATTGTCTGGCAATTTAAATTGTCTCCAAAATTTGCCATATGATCTCTCCACCCTGTGCCAATGATCACCCTTCTTCTCTTCCTCTCTTTTCCTCTCTCCGCTCACTCTCAGCACACGATTCTCCATCACTTCAATCTTCAGCTCGTCCCTTGACAATCCTGGCACGTCCATCATTATAACATGACCTTCTGGTGTTTCTTTCCAGTCTACTCTGGCCGGAGAGAGCGCCATGCTTTCGTCCCTATCAAGCTCAAATGGGATTTGCTCGAGCACACGGAATGGGTCAGGAAAGCGGTCTGCCCAGGGATCAGATAACAGACTTCCTGGACGATCAATGAAAGGCAGCAAAGACGCATTGGATGAGCCCACAAGACAAGCCAAAGCCAATAGCAGCAATGGCAAGTAGCTTACGAAAGCGTGATTTTGACTTAGTCTCATTTCTCTGTATATCTTTTCTAGCACTATTTGTATATTTGATTGTTATTAAGAGGTTTTTTCCTGTTTCCTGAAGATAGAACGTAAACTCAAACACAGACTTCTTTGTACGCTCTTCAGTTGGGAAACGTGGATTGTGGAGATATGATATTTATATACGTGAAGGAAGGCAGCAGCTATGCGCACGGTTCATGAAAATTCTTATTTTTGAGTCGGGAGTTGTGTAGATGAATGGGGAAGTTTCCAGGTTTGTGTTCCACTGGGCGAAAAGAAGTTGCAACTTTCTTCCTTTGGGTTCCAGAGGCTTCACAGATTACTTTGTACTTTCCATATTTTATTTTTTAACAGTTTTGAAAGGACAAGATAGTATATATTGGTCGTTTTAGATGGATTTATACAACACTACATTTGTTTTGAAATTAGGGCCCTATCATATAATGAGATGGAAAGTCCAATAATGTAAACATGTTTGGTTTAGAAAGAACCTTGATTTGGGCTGCTATGTGAGTGGACTTGATTTTGGAGTATCCGAGTTATTGGATCTAAGCTGGATTCTTAGTGCCTCGTACACCAAATCCTTGAACGACGATACTCTGGCCAACATTTACGTTGACATAACTCGTGTCATATTTTGGCAGTTGATGCAACGTCCAGTTGAAGAAATGGCTATGCTACGAGGATGGGCAGGTTTTGGCAATCTCTATCTGGCGTTTTCATGTCACTGACAAAGGAACCAACGAGAAGCTAGATAAAATTATAGCACGGTCATGGGTGGATGGGGTTTTGCTTTAATCTTCAATGCCCAAGCTGCTACCACTGCTTTTATCTATTCTTGCTTAATTTATTTTGTGGTCCTCTACTACTCACGAGTCATCAATAACCAGCAATTGCAGTGCAAGTTGCCATAGCAGAACTGCTCATCAAAAGGTCATCAATGGCCATAACAATCCTCCAGGAAGACTGCAATCTATGACATTTCTTAAACACTGTGATAATCTCTCATTAATGGTGATAACAATCCTCCAGGAAGACTGCAATCTAAGAAATTAATTAAATATTGTGATAATGCCCTGCAATTCACTTGACTCGATGACAAGCAATGCTCAGTGGCTTAATCAAGGATAGCCTGTTTTGAAGCTGTAGGCAGGAAGGGCCCCGTGGCATGCATTTCTGATTTGTCTTCTTCGAAGTTTGCATGCATGTTGATGGCCTTAAAGAGATCTTTCTCATATTAACGGAATCAGACTCAATCCCAAAATATGGACAAAAGATACGATGTGATTTCCTATGTTCACTTCAGTTGTGCTAGAATTGAGCCCCAGAGCAAATAAAATTTATGACTAAATTTCCGATATATATATATAAAAACCATGTTGTGGTTATTCTATCTTCTTAGCATACATAAAAAAAAATACCGTACCTTCTTCTCTCTTTATATTATTTTTTCTCTCTTGGAGGTATATACGACTTAGATTTGGCTTCTCAAAACCCTGGAGAGACATATTCGACAGAAAGAAAGTGCTACAAATACCTCAAGTTTTCCCGAGTTTTGCCCATCTGCTTTCATAGAACATCAAGGTACCTTTACTTGTTCACGGTCATTCATACAACGATTTAATAAAACTCTGCATGCAGTTATAAAAAAGGAATATTCTTGAAAGAGGTTTGGACCAATGTCTAAAAAACAACTTAGATGTACTTAGGAAGGGTGTATACTTCATACTGTAGTTTTAAGTTTCTTATTTGCATGTAGCTGAAAAAGGAACGAGAGAGAAGGAAGAAGAAAATTAAGATGAAGATACAATGTGAGGTATGTGAGAAGGCAGAGGCAGAGGTACTATGTTGTGCAGACGAGGCAGTATTATGTAGCAAATGTGATGATAAAATCCATGCAGCTAACAAACTATCCCAAAAGCATCAGCGTGTTTCCCTCCTCAAACAAAGTGCTCCATCCTCTTCCTCATCTCTCCCCTCTTCGCAGCTTCCTTTATGTGATATCTGCCAGGTGTATTTAACTTGTTATATCATCAATTATTCAGCATCCTGAAACTTCTTCAATACCTCTAATGATTGGCTTTCTTTCCTTTTTGTTTATGAACATTGATACAGGAGAGAAATGGATATTTGTTCTGCTTGTAGGACAGGGCAATATTCTGCCGGCAGTGTAACATGTCAATTCACAGTGTCAGCCCATTTTTATTATCCCACCAGCGGTTTCTCGTTGGAAGCGTCAAGGTTGCGCTGGAATCCTCATCCAAAAATACTGAAAGTATTTGTTTGCCAGCAGGTTTCTCCACAGCCGTAGGCGAGGAAAGCAGGCAGGCACGGAATAAAATAGATGCTGGGGCTAATTTCACAGAAACCACCTCAGGCAGTTACTCAGGGTCTGCCACTAATCTGGCAACAGCAGCCTCATCATGGCAATTTGATGACATCCTTGGCACTGACTATCTTTACTACTTTGAATTTTCAGATATGGAGTCATCAAGGATCAACTAGGCAATTAATAGGTCTACATATTATGATCTAATTGTACATTACTTTCAAATATAAATTGTCAGGCAAGTTCTTTGGCTTCGAGAAAGTGCAGCGAATTTCTGTCAATTGGGTATCGATTAGTCCAAATCAAAACTTTGCCCATCATTCCAGCATGTAGCTAATTTAAGTACTAAATCATTGTAGTGATTTTCAGGTGCTTAACGTTGTTATCATAAAATCTTAATCTGATTTTGATTATGAGGTGATATGGAAGAAGTTACTTTTCAATTTTATCATTTTAACTTCTCCGGGACCTAATAAGAGAGAGATTTTTCAGACATATTTACACTACAAAAATCAATTCATATGAAATTCGGAAGTAATCCTGCGTCTTAAATAACTTCTTGATTGTGGGATCATAAATATAGTGCTAATGCAAAGTATTACCATGTACTCGTTAATAACTTATCCAATGCGGGGAACGTTTAGTGTATTTTAGTTGTATGAGGTGATTATTTATTTAATAATTTATTTAAATCTTGTAATATTTATTTTTCACTCAAACAATTATCAATTACGTTGGTGACAGATTGAAATGATTTATTTACAAGTCTTGTGGGTCCTTTAATTTCATTTTTTATAATTTAGTTGATTCCATTGCCACTCTCATGTTTGAAAACTGAAATCTCCTCCTCTCCTCAGAAAAAGCTAATGATTCATTGTGATGATCAAAGTCATGGAATTACCTGATGATTTTAAGTTCTAAGAATCCTGTCATAAAAAGATCATCCGTTCAGTATATACCAATCTCTCCGTAAGGCTTCATTTGAATTCTCTCCTCGAGATGACAACTGCAAGGTGAAGAGTTGTGGGGTGTGACTATTATTCTCTGAAGTGGAACATACAGGAAGTGGTGACATCTCTAATGAAACTGAGAGTGTTGAAAGCCAAAGTAATGACAGGTCCACTGAGAAAATTAAGGATCAAAACATAGGAAATCGAAAGAAAATTAATGCAACTCAAGAGGTTATACCCTCTGGATACTGGTTGGCTGGCTTAAGGCAGCCTCAAACTAATATGAAGCCAGGTTTTCTTGGTTGGACTTGCTGTGTTTTCATGGCATTGCAAGTAACAATGGTTTCTTCAAACTTACCAGTAAGTCATACACTATTTTCTGTTTTTCTTTGTTGGAGTCTTATATAGGTTAATGATCGCACGATATTGAGAATTAAACACTGTGGCAAAATAAGGAAATAAAGAAATAAACCAGTAAAAACTATAAAGAAAGAAAGGCTAGTGGACTGCTTTCAGCTCAAAATAAATATGTACTTAGGACTGGTTTTTGAAAGATTAAATTTAATTGAGCAATGAATTTGTTAACATAGTTTTATTTATTTATTTAGTTATAGTTTGGTTCTTCTAGATATATGAACAAGACAAAGAAGGTAAAAATATTAGCTAGAGAGATGGATGAGGTAATAACAATTCTCCGTAGCTTAAAGACATACGCAGCCAAACTACTGAACTTCCTTTCTTCTAAGAACAAACAAGGAATAATCCAATTAAATATACAAAAAGTTTAACGACGTGTATACACTAGCTGAAAATTTCTGATCCAAGCACCGAGGGTGGAAACCTTGCTTGCATATCTACTCAAGTCTCTACTCAAGTCAAAAAGGGGTTCAAATAACTACAAGGCTTACTATGTCCAGTCTCTATACTATGCACAACTTTGCCAGAAGATACCTGCTGGGCAGGAATGTCATTACAGAGTCCTGCAACAGGTGAACCCGATTTGTTGAAGTCTTCGTCTTCAAACACCACCCATACCTTACTTATTTTGGTCTCTAGTGTGCATGAGAAAAGAGTTGATGACATACTACCCTTAGTTTTTTGTTTATCCATCTCACCTTCATTGCCCGTCATTGCTGCTTGCAACTCTGCCGATTTTGCTAGACAATTCAAAATTGCAGGCCGGGTTGAGCCAGTAGCATTGCTTAACATGGGTTGCCCATATGACCTCACTGGTGTACAGCCTAAGCATTGCTCCAATGCCATAACATGTTCCATAGTGATGATTTGCACTGATGGGTATTCCAAGCTCCTGTTCTCAATACTTCGCTTGCAGTTTTCATATAAATCATGAAGTGCTTGGCTCTGCTGGGAAGCTCTCTTTAGTATGTCACGGGCTAAAGCTCTTGCTGGCTTTGCTAAATCAAAGAACATGTTGACAAGAGCTGCCACACCTTCACAAAATGTCATGTACACGTGGAAGCTTTCTTTCAAGGTGTTGATCATGGCTGCTTGAACCAAATTATTAGAAGGGAGAACATCAAATGGTGAACTTTGTAAGACCTTATCTAAGAAACCTTGACATTTGGGCAGTTTACGAAACACCATATCTATTGATTTCCCTTCATAGCACTGAAACTCCAAACCTTGAGACATAACAGGTTCTAGCTTACCAGCTTGGTTGATGACCCATCCCATTCTTTCTTCGAGATATGCTGCATACTTGTGTAGAAAACAAACTGTAGGATTTGAATTCCTCCAGAACCAGCAGGTAGCCAATTGAAGATGGCCAGAAAGATATGCATTACGTAGCTGTTGCTCAAAGTCACGATTGCCTCCTCGTAAGAGACGATGAATTAGCAAAAGGGTCTTGAGGGCAACCAGTTGATCTCTTGTCTTTCCAAGACGACGAGAAATTCTTTCTGCAAGGAAAGACATGGATCCTGGAGAATTGGAGACCAGGAAGAGGATCTCTTGCATGTATCTGTCATCTATGGGTCCATAATCATGGCCAGTAGCTCGCACAACCGCAATTTCAATATCAGAAAAGCCTTTTCCATCATGATTGTATATCATGGCCATACCAATGGTGGCATGATCCTTGACCGAGCCAAGTGCTAGCCGGATCTTGCCTTGTATATCCACCCCCATTTCTCACCTTATATGTTTCAGGGTTGCAATGCAATGAAGCAACTGTAGGAAACAATCTGTGTTGATGAACTTCACCATGAGTACACAATTATTTATAATAGGAAAGGGAAAAAGGTTGATAATTTAGAAGCAATGACGAATCAAATCTACATTTTAAAACATGACAATTAAAGTACCCTCACTCTTCTAAAGATTACAAAGAATGTCAGAATGTTCTGGTTGATTTATATGTTCCTATAGTGGGCCTTGCTAGCCAGAGTATAATAAAAATTGTTGTATGTTTGGTACAAAGTAATTCACATGGAATTCAGCGGAGAAATAAAATCTCCGACTAAAATTTTGCTTGATAGTAGCATCTTAAGACTTAAATGAAGTGGTGGTTATGAGCCGACAATCTTGGTCTTAGGATCTACAATTACTCTTTAAAAGGGACCCACTTAATTCTGCAATTTCTAGTTGAACACACAATGGAATGCAAGAAAAAATTATGTACAAATAACCTTTAATAAGACTTTTGTTTCTCAGTACTGAATGGGATGCAGATGGTGGCCCTAACCGGTTGAAATTTGACAAGAGAAGGAAGATTACCGATAGGCCACTATAATCCTTGGATTCTCTTTACAAGATTAAAATCAATAAATAATGGCATCAACATTCATACTTTTCATAGTCAATCAATTGCTTATGAATATAAAAGCCCAACAATAAAGAGAGCTTCAGAAGTCTCCAAAGATTTTCAGGTTGGATATATATGAATAAACTACATGTCAAAGAGTCAACGAGGCAAAAAGTTTGGTAGTGGAGGAAAGAACCCGATTCTTCCAGAATACGATTCCCCTGCACCAGACTCTCTTCGTATTGGCAGTACCACAATAAATGCATTTTTGACCCGCAAATTCTTCTTTTCACAACTAAAGGCTCAACATTCCCTTTTGTAGTAGTTAAGCCCCACTCCACTGGCACAGAGGGTAAGAAGCGTGTTATAATAATTTATGATGCTTATGCCATGACAACTAGTGCCTTTAGAAACTATGTCAACACAACTCAAATGAGCCGTGAATCTACCCCTAATTTTTATTTTGGCAATTTGCTTGTCATTGGCTGACGAAGAAAAGCAGACTATGATAATAGCTCACTGTCAAAAAGAAGGAAGGGGGGTTAAAACATGTAATCACTAACTTCACATGTTAAATGAAAAATTTTCATAAAAATCAACTATCATATCATATGGGTGGTAAATGATTCTCACATGCTGGTTGACATGATTGCTTTGATTTACCGATGAAACGTTTGTTGCAGTGGATATTCTGCTCAACTTGGATTATGCCTTTGTTCAGATTCCAAATTGCTGCAAAGCTCATCTGACCAGTTCTTAGTAGATAAGTTTTCAAAATTAATTCCAAGCAACCAAGTACAACAAAGTAAAAATGCAAGCATCTCACGTGCTGTGTCACTGATAAACATTCAACGATCATGCATCAAAATATGATTTAACCATCATATTTAAATCTTCTCCTAAACATCATAACTTGGCCAAATTAAATATTCTCCTAAAAATCATAACTTGTCAAGTAAAATAGGATTGATTTGAAGACAAATGAAATATTGCCAAATAATTTACAAAACTAAGATTTCATGTGTCAAATGCAACTAAAAGAACCGTTAGTGAAAATGCTAACAATGTATCCAAATATGTGTTGCTGGTCTCAATCAAACACCAATTCAGAATTAAGAAAGCCACAAAGGCTGTGTGACACATCCTCTTCCACGCTTCTGGCCAGAAACAAGCATAAACAAAAATGGGAGTGCGGTGATGTTCTTTTTATCTTGGAAAAGAATAAGGAAGTTATACCACAAGAAATCACATTTTGGGGCTTCTGCACTCGTAGGGAACTATCAATGTCACTTACTATAGATATAGATTACACGTCGTGCAAAAGCAAAGGCTAGATCAGCAGAAGTTCAAAATGTTTCATCCGATTTGGTGGTTGATGATGCCAAAGGAAGGCAGTGGATTCTGATGAACATTAAATGTGAATGAGAACGGGCATACTTGCAAGTAAGCACAGAAATTTCGGTAAAACAGAGCATTCTTTCTCCCATTCAATGTTTGTACAGAAAGTGGACGAAAATAATCAAGAAAGCACACGATCATATCCTAATGATTTTATTTCCAGAAAATTTGTGCATTTGTACATCCTAAGCAGTTGGCAAATGAACAAATAAAAGGAACCTGAAAAAGAAGAAATGTAAAAAGAAAGTAATGTAATTAAATGTCCAAGTACACTACTATGACACTTTTACCCATCAATTGCATGATTTTCTTCTGTAGATACAACTCTTGAATTTGGATTTTCCAAATTTGAGAATTTTTCTTCCGAAAACACGAAGTTCTTATGCAGCTATTACCATTTTTATTCAAATGGTAGGCAGCTCCACATAAAGGAGAGTCTGCAATGGATTTTTGGAATTCAATGACGAAGCCATTTCCAATCCAGAGTGATTAGCATCTTATTTGCACTATTAGCCCCCATTGCAGTGACTAAAATATAAACTGCTTGTCCAAACACGATAGTAGCACCCGAGAAGTTCTACTTAAGTGGTTTCATACCCTGCACAAGTCCGAAAGAGTTCTAAAATTTAGTACTGATGAAGAAAATTGTTTGTTGAAATCTTATGTACAGATTCCTTTCATAATGTATATAAAATGAAAGTGATAGATAATACAAGTATAACCAGAAAAGAGGATAGCCAAGTCCTTCACTCACATGAAAGTGCTATCATTCTCACAAACAAAACTGGATAGGGCCTCAATTCTCATATTTCTTTTCAATTTCATAAAGTTATAGATCTAAGAATATGCACCTTATCACTATTTATTAGATAAAAGATTACAAATGGGTTTAACACGAAAATGCTCATTTCTAGTATGTCCAGCTAGGTGGACCACTGCAGTGCTGTAGCCAATGATGGCGAGAAACTTGGAGCCTTGAATCTCGTAATTTTTACTTGTGGCCATGAATCTCGTAATTTTTGAACACCAATAACTGAGTCCTCTCTAAGATTAAATTCGCTGCCTGTTTGATTAATTGTATTGTATGCTATTTTACTAATTGCTAAACAAAAGTATGGTAAACCATTGGAAGAGCACTAACATAAATTTTCTGTACCTTAGAAGTCCTCAACTCATTGACTGCCATTCGAAGAGAATCATCTGATAATATCAACCGTGATAATGCTCCCGTGCTTAATCTGCATGAAGAACATAAGGTAATTATCAATTTATCATATGTGTATATTGCTTTTCTTAAGAGATCATGAGAGAGTAATAAGTTGGAGCTGTTGTTAAAATAGGTGAAGTAAAGAGTATCTTGTACCCCAATAACTTTGCCGCTTCTGATACAGATCCCTCAACCGCAAAAATTAGATCGAGTAGAGCTTGCATACCCTATAAACAAACAAATAATATCATTATATATGATTCTTGATCTATTTATGTCGCTATTTAATTGAATAAAACAAAAGATAATGCATACCAAAACGAATTTACGATTATTGGGTCCAATTTGTGGACCAAAATCAGAACTTCTAATAGTACTCTTGGGTGGAAGAATTTGAAGAAGCTCAGGAGGAGGTGAATATGCATCAAGATTTACATTATTCCTGACTTTAAGAGCTAAACGTGTTCGGAGGCGTGCCAAGGCTGACGCACGATTCTTATGCTGCGATCTGTCTTCAACAGCCTGAGCTATAATACCAGTCGGAATATGCTTCAGACGGACAGCCGACTCACGCTTGTTACGGTGCTGACCACCTGGACCTGACGCTTTAAATGTGCCCATTTCACATTCTCGAATCAGCTCTTCGTCATTCAATTCCAAGAAATTCTTCTTTAAAGACGAACAGCTGTTATTGTAATTACTAGAGAAGAACAATGAAGAACGATTTTTTTTATTACGATGATATAAAAGGTTACTTGTACTTCTTCCGAATTTGGGAAATTGAAGGAGGAATTGAGCGGCCAACGCCATCATTCTGAATCGCCGGCGACATCTGTGACTGAATTAAAAAAGAGAGAGCCGCATACTACAAATCATTGTCAAAGTGACCCAGCCCAGCCCAAGCAAAGCCCAAGAGTGCTTCAATTCAGCACACATTGTTTTGCCCAATTACAGCCCAGCCAACAATCAATAATGCTCAAAAAATATTTTTTCCAATCGATTTGAATACATTTCTTGAGTCAAACATAAAGTTCAGATTGAAGGTTATCCAAAGTGACAGAAATAATTTCTCTTGCATTCTTTTTTGCATAAAAAAAAGCTTCAAGTAGTTGGCTTGAACAACAAAAGAATATGGATATATACAAATTGAAAGAGCTGTTTTTTCTTCTTTTTTTTTTTCCACAGTCCCAGTAATGCTGCATTATAACTTGTTGATAACAAAGCACATTCTTCAGCAATACGACGCCTCAGATGAAACAGGAATATGATGAGCCAACCAAGGAAGTAGCTTATCATGGACCAAATCAGGTCTGTCGTAACGGGGACAGTGTCCTACTCCTTCCAGTACAAATAGCTTTGGATAGTTGAGAAGGCAGAGATAAGAAGTACTTAACAACAGGTCCATCAAGAGGGGTGAACCAATCCTGATCACCCCATAAAACTAGAACTGACAAGGAGATTGATGGCATAAACTGCACTGGATTCGGCATTGGTGGGCCTCCGCCTGTCACAATGGAAACAAATGCATCAAGTGCGCCATCATCATTTGCTGGTTGCCTAATGATCTGCAATTTTCAGGACAATAGATGAATACCGACACTTAGAAGCCATTTTGTTAAGAGAATAAAATGTCATAGAGCATGGATGATCAATACCTCTATCAGCATTTCGTTCACAGCTTCCTTATTTCCATAGACGGACAATAAAATATTCCTTAGAGTATCTCTGTACCCATGCATATAATTATTTTTTCTCCATTTACTCAATTTTTAGGATAGTGATCTCTGGATTGAATAGAATACCTTTGTTTTACACGCTTGAAAATTCTTCAAGTAATTCCCCTTTGTTTCAATAAAAGATCAATGAACCAAAGCAAAGGTAACAACAGTTTGATTCTCCAATCATCAACAATTGCCTTGTTGTTCATACTGCAGGCACAATTTAACAGTACAATCTCTTGAACAAGAGTTTGAGTCGATTCTTGTTGTGGAAAGTATGGTAGTCGTAGGACAAACCGCAGGTACCAAAAAGGTTAATTAGATCAAAGTATTTTCTTTGCAATCAATAGAGAGAATATCTTCATCCCAATAAACTAAAATATACCTGCAGCAATTACACAAGCAAGGCTTCCAACAGAATTACCAATCAGCACAGTCAGCTACTGAACTACTTCCTTCAGGAAATCCAATATTAATTGTATCAGTGAATCAAGTTAGTAAGTTTCCAACGCTGAGAAATTGATGACTTGTGCATAGGAAAGGATCCAACATCTGGCTTGGAAACGGGTATGCCTGAGCCCATGCTTTCATAGTATATGAAAAACCAGCTGGCTTATCTGAAGCACCAAAGCCGAGAAGGTCAATGGCATAAACAGTGTGGCTCTATGCTAGTGTACCAATATTCCTGAAATTACCATAATTTGAAAGGGCAAATGTCGTTGCTCATAAGATTTCATGATACAAGGAATAAATATAAGCACTACTTTCTCATCTACAAAGCATTAGACGAAAACAAAGAAGTATAACAATGAAATGGTAACAAGAAATTGATTATTCAATTTCACGCAACAGGTTTGCCATCTACTTGCCAGGTGTGAACAAGGGTTGATGCCAATGCCAATAGAAAAAAGTATTGCTCAATTAACAAAATTTCTGTCTCAACAGTGTAGAGCAGAAAAGAATATAATCTTTTGCTAAATGAGAAAAGGAAAATACAGTGAGAAGGTGGTAGTAAAACCCAACAAGCTCAGATAATGCTGATTAGAGTACTACCAAAACGACGTTTTCTTTTCAGTAGAATGATGGTAGCAGGAGGCTGAAGGAACCAGGAATGATTTAGGACTTGTTTTTTCCTATCTTACTCATTCAAAGTTAAATGCTATGTCACATTGATATATAATTGGAGAAGAACACTAATACGACTCCATCCAAGCAATGTTTAACATATAACAGAGACATCCCAATAGTCAGGACCCTGTTTTAAACTCATATTCATATATCCCAAAGCGTAATTTTAATTAAATTCACAACAAAAGCTTATGAATTTACCCATTAATAAACTCCTACAGCATTTCAAGAGAGAGAAAAGAAATCTCAAAATTTAATTAAAAATACTTTTGTCTTTGTAAAGAAAGAGGATCGGCTAACGGGTTTTTGATTTTGTGTGGCTGATAATGTCATAGATGGCAAAAGTCGATAAAATATCAGGAATCGGTGAAAATATTAAGTACATAAGATAACCTGAGCCAGTGAGGAATGGAGGCACCGAAGCCATGAACAAGAAGCAGCGGAGAATTCTATTGTGACTCTGAATGTGAGTTTGGATTTGAATACACCAGGTAATTAATGGAGTATTGGCCTTTCCATTGCCACTTTTTGCATCTCTTGTTATCTCTTCAACCTTCAATACTTCGCCGCTACTGTAGGTGTTAGCGCAATTGATAACAGCATTGTCTCTTATTGTTCTTCCTCTGCTGCTGTAACTGGCAGCTCCTACTGCTCAATACGCCTATCCCATTTCCATATGGCAGGAGAGGAGATTGGGTACTTACTGCGCAAAAGTCTGTAATTCCCTTCTAAAATTGATTTTCTCTCTGCCCTCATCGTGAGATAACATTTCATTTTCATTAACTTATATGCGATTATACTAAGATTTCACTGGTTAGTACTTGGTATCAGATATTTTGTCTTTTGGCATGAAGTACCCAAATTCTATCTACTATAAATGCCGAATATGTGTAGTAAATTAGTATTAAAATTAAAATATCAAATATTCACCAATTATCTATTCATTTACTCTAATTCTATTACACAATTATAGTTTAAATAAATCTAATATTTAGGCTCTAACAAATAATTTTCGTATGCATGTTTATATAAAAAACCGTGCTCAAAAGACAATATATGTGCAAGGGAAAGAGAGAGAGAGAGAGAGAGCAAAATTACGACTAGGGCATTTTTATGAACAAGCATGATCGAATAGAATGACAAATACAATGGGATGGGGTGCGGTAGCTTCCTGGCATGGCCCCATCATTTTGCTTCCCTACTGTTTGATTAACATAAATATCAAACTGAAACTCGTTAAATTGAGTTCCCTACTAACAGCTGGAAGTCAGACAATGCAAGAATCTGATTTAACTGTACATTGATGAGCGGGGTTTTGGGGGCATGTAATAAGACATGCCGCAATCAATTGGAGTGTGCATAAGAGGATTCCATCTATCAAATATTATCCGCCCCCCTCGGCCAATTCTTCCTTGAAATTTGTAAGTAGGTGTCAATGTGCCATTCTTTGTAGAAGGATCTGATGGTGGAACAATGCCTGCAGTTGCCAACTTTTCTGGAACAAGAGGCTTTGTGAACAACAAAACTGGCTCGAGAGGATCCTGCACCCCATGGTTTATGTTCAAAATGACGCACAACAGATATTCAAAAAAGAACCAGATAAACATAATTGATAGTCTACCTAATTGATTTTTTCAATCACAGATAGGTCATTGGGTCAATAGGTAATTAAAATGACAGCAGCTAAATATTATAAGATAATTTGGGTAACAAACATGTGATGCAGGCAGCCAGATAATTCCATTAAGTGCAAGAGCTAGATGTACCAATTTATGGAGCCATCCATGTGTCGAAGGTCGCCGCCTGAAGTCTTGCTTAATGCTTGCTGTAGGAACTGTAGTTAGGTTGGACTCTGTGAAAGGCTGGTTTGAAATTGCAGGAGGTCGTATGCGTGGACGGCTGTTTGCAAGATCATCTGAGTCCATAAATTCATCCTCACTTGAACCAAACTTGTAAGAGACAGGTGCAAACCCAGGAAGTGCCAAGCTATCTTCAAGGAAGTCAATCTCATGCTGAAAATTCAAGTCAGGAGCAGAACAATTGAACAACAGACACCAAATAGCATTAATAATTTAAAGGGAAATTATAAGGAAAGCACCAAAACACCAAAAGAAAAAAGAGAAAAAAGAAAAGAAAAGAAAAGAAAAGGAAGTGTATCTCACTTAAAATCAATAGGTTATATATGTAATGTAGTTCAAACGCACAAATATTATGATTAGAAAGCAGGCAGACAACAGGGATTCAAATTATCCAGCACAAAAATATGAAAAAAAAAATCCTCTAATCATGTTTTTATAATTTGACAATGCAGTGTAGGAAGGCTATGTATGATTTGTTCCCAGCCTATTCAACCATAAAGAAAATATTTATTTCTTTATGCTAGCACAGCACAGTTATTCAACAAATTCCTAAAACTTAATAACAAATATAAGGCTAGTGACAGCGTTCTCAATAATGAAAGATGATGCTATGGGACACCATAAACATACCTTGTATTTCATTTGGATCCTTTGCAGGTTAACTTCACTCTCCATGACTTCTCTCTTTTTTTCTTCTCTCTGCAGATAAACAAAGTAAAAACAACAATTGCCATTACCGGATAAATACAAAGGAAGATATAATTTAACATTTCTAATAAAAAAGAACACCTTTATCAAAGTCTCAAGTATAGTCTTTGCCTGGTCAAGGTTGCGTCTGACCTGAGAAGAGCAAATCCAAAAGAGAGTATATTTTAAATTTTGATGAAACTAACAAACAGTTAACATAACAAAATCAATGTTAAAATATGTGCATATATTAGCAAGTCAAGATAGACATTCGATAAAAGGAACAGATTTATGTTTGTTTAGCATCATAATGGTAACAATTTGACAGCACAGATGAAAGAGATGTTATTCTTTTCATCATTATAAGCACCAATATATGGTTGCCATAAGCATACGCAAATTTCAGATAAGAAAACAGCCAACCACATATAGTCAGGAATAAATTTGAAACCATAACTATGACAACCAAAAAGGAAAAAACAAATCATACATCATATACTCTCAATAAGCCACAGACTAGAATAATACAACCTAGTAAAATTTGTGTTAACAACTTTCTACAAAAGGGTTCAGAGTGCTCTGATGAGCTACACAAAGTCCGTCACAAGGCATAGGCATTGACAATAAAATAAAATATAGTAACGCAAACCTGGCGAAGCTTTTCAAATGATTGAACATTGTTTTCCCTCCTTTGCATCTGAACAAAATATTAGCCAGTATTAGGGTAGTTATCAATTCAGTTGCTTAGGTACCTTAAGGTTGCAACACAATGGTGCAGGGGGTAATCTTCTTCATTCATTTTTTTTCCTTTAGAAATGAAAAGTTCTCACCCAATGACGAGAAAATTAACCATTTCAACCACCTACCCTTCTTGTGTGGAGTCTGTGAGCTTTCTCCCGTGGTCTAAAGACATTGTATGGGTTGGTATCATTAACCGGGGGAGGAGGCTGCACAAATAAATATAGTCAAGAGCCATCATTGTCTGATCCAAGTAAAACAAAATATAACACGAGATCTGTGCAGATAAAGTTCACACAAATACAAAAACATGAAACCTGAATTTAGCCCATCACCTACCTGCAAATCAATTATCACTAATATACTACTCAAGTTATTTCCTTTTTTATTTGTTTTTGTTTATTATTATAAACCCCTATTGTAATTGAAAAAATAGAACTACAAACATAATCAATCAAATATTAAGAAACCAAACAGAAGATCAAGAAATTCTAGCTTCAACACATAGCTTCTTAAGGATTTTACTCACAAACTCTTGAGTTTGTTGAACGGTTCATGTCAAACTTTTGTAGTGGGTAGAAGGAAAGAAGTGGTATCATGCAAAAGGGATCCAACTTTATGCATTGATGTTGAAGCTTACTAATTTGATAAATGAAATTACAGATAAGCAATTTGATGATACCAAATATGTCAAACCATTATACCATTACCAACACATTGATTGACATAAGCAGTCTCCATACATAACTCAGTGATAACACTAACCTGTAAACGCCGCAATATAGGTTTCTGCCATCGTTCACGCTGGCAACAGACAGAAAAAGAACAAAAATGAAAAGGACGTACAAGCATTCAAAAAACAGTAAGCATTTAGGTAACTCTGTTTGCACCCAAATTTGTTAAATACATCAAATTGCACAAAGGGGACCATTAACTATGCCATCGGTTAACAAGACAAAACTCGTAGAACTAGAAATTGGGAAAAAAAAAACTATTAAACCAATAGTGATGCTCATTCTGCATGACTACACAGTTCCAATTGTTATTAGTTTAGTTTCTTTTTAACGTCAGAAGTTCAAGTCTCTTAATAATACAATTCTGATAATAACTCCTCTGAAAAGAGTTACTAATTACTACCAATAATAAAAATTTTCAACCAATTTTTTCCCCTAGGCCTCATAATTCGAAAAACCATCTCAATGTAATATTGGGAATTTTACCTTTTCTTTCCAATAGTTATAAACAGATTGGAAGACTGCAAATCTGATGGTTTGAGCCTGTACGGCCTATCATTGAAAAGAGAATAGGAAATAAGAATTATTACAACCTCTTGTACTTTATTAAATCAATTAACAAAAATAATGACAAACATCAAATAGCAAAGACAATCAAATCTTTTACATTTGTAAATCAAGTCTTTTCTTTTCTGGCATCAAAAGTACTTAAGGAACATAAGTTATAATTCTGAATGATGGTAGAAATATAACTAACTGACAACCACCATTGAAATTAGAGAGTATCCGAACAACCAAAACAAAGATTCACCTCGATAGCAACATCTAGTTGCAGAAGTACAGGAATGGGTGAACCAAGAGTAGGTGTTATAAGTCCAGCTCTTTCCCGAGTTTTGTGATCCAACACTTCCAACTTAAATAGGAGAATCTCAAATCTGCATTTCATATACCCAAACATGGGAATAAAATCATGCATGGGAGCGAATGCCCAACACGAGATAAACAAAAGTTTCTAAATCATCTTTTACCCCATATGCATCAAATCACACTAGTTAAAGTTGATTTCATTTCCCACATAAAAAAAAATCATAAAAGGAAAATTATAATAGATAAACATAGCGAACTACTTTTCGGAGGTAAGAAGTTTTCGATCTTTATTGAAGTCATAAAGCCAATCCTCATCCTCATTGTCTAAGTCATACTCAACAAATTCCCCAAGGTCAGCCCGAACTGCCAATGCCAACAATTGAAATTTAACAATACAGTAAAGTTAGCAGAACGTTATACTTGTTGAATTCATCTCAACAGATAATTTAACATCAACATCAACAGACCTCCTCTTGCACGCAAATAAGAATTAGGCTGACTGAATGTCCGAGAATAATCTCTTTCATAGGTATCAACAACCACAAACTGAGGTGTGGGTATTTCAGCAGCTGATTTCTTGCTGGGGACTTGATGCACCTGGAAAAAATTAGTTTAATGGTGAAATCAACAAAATGACATAGTTTTAAGTGTTTTTAACAAAAGAAAAGCTAGGAGGTACCTCTTGACTATCAGGGTCTATCGAAGAAGAGTTGAGACGGAGGAGGTGTGAGTTGCGTGTGGTGGTAGAGGAAGTAGTAGTTGTAGCAGTAGTAGCACTAGTAGTAGGAGTTATGTCATTATGGTCATCTTCGAAGTCTTTGACTGATTTGACAATGGGCAGTTTCTTGTGTATGTCTAGCGGCCGTGGCCGAATTGATAGCCTACTCATTATTTAATTATAGTTCATAAGGCTTGAGAATCCAAACAAGCTGACACCTGCATCAATAACAATGATGATATGATATCATGAACATCACAAAACAACAATAATAATCTATTTATAGTCTAATAAACAGGAACAGAATTTTGCACATTCATGATACAGTGGTTTGGCCTAGCACTCTGAGCTCAGGTTTTCTTTTTCTGTTGATCGATAGGAGGGGTTGATTCTTTGGTCGAGACCAATAATTTACACAACCTCATTGCATAAGAAATAACCTAGATAAACTTATACCAAAAAAAAAAATCCACCAAACCTATCTTTGCAACTAATCCTACTTCATAATTAGATTTTGGCACAACAATAGGAGCTGTAAAAAATGTGATGTAACCTCTCAATTATGATGATATTGTGCCTCTCTAATCAATTCATTCATTAAATATTCAGTCTACTCACAAATCCAATACAATGTATTGAACTAAATGTAATTTTAATAGAATGCAGCGCCAGATATAAGCTGAAATTATACATTTGCAAATAGAATACAATCCTATTTTCTCTAATTCAAGACAATATTGTCATATCCAATCCAGTTCGATATACCAATGCACGTTTGTACACTGACAATGTATGATTTATACATAATAAAATGTGTTACTAGTAACTCAAATTAATTACTGGGATTGTTCCTAAACACAGGATCCAGTTCTACAGTAAGGACAGATGTTAAAATATAGTTAAAACCTTAAATTCTCAGTATCAATTTCATTAACTGCAATTTCTAATCAGCGAATGAACAACACTTACAATTGAAGGAAAAAAATTGGAGAAAAAAAAAAGCAGAATAGGTTGAAGCGGATGATAAAAAAAAAAAAAAGAAACCCCAAATCAAGTTACAGGGACATAAAAAAATCCCAATTATTCACAAAGTAAACATAACAATGAAAAATTCAATAAAACTAAACACAAACGAAAAAAAATCAAAAACCAGTAACACAAAACGTATAATTCAATAAAGCCTCAGTACTTATTCTTTGTTTTCCACCAAATCTCAGCAACGAAACGAAAAAAAAAAAATACAAGTTTATCCAAGAAAGTTAATTTTCCAACAAATTCCAGAAAACAAAGATATTTTAGTAGCATACCTTGACGAGATCCAACTATCAAACAAGGAGAAGACAAATACGGTGGTGGCCCAGCGGTATTTAGTGGTATGTAGTCGTTATTCTAGTTGGTTCCGTAAACGTAACCGGGATCAGTTTCGGAATCTCGTCAGTCCAGAGGCAAGCGAGGGATGGTGACGGCGGTTAAACTTGTTGCACGAGAAATTAGGGTTAGATTAGATGAACAAAATGGAATTCTTATTTGCGGAAAATTACATTTTTTTAAGAAGGACTTCGAAAAATAACGAATACGAATATTGGTTTGCAAGGATAACTACATAAGAGGGCTAAAATTACGAGAAATATAGATATTCGTCATTATTTTCCATAAAGCCCATCAATAAAGTCATTTTCCGGGGTTTGGCTGGGAATGACAATAGGGAGGATGAAGCTAAAGCTGTCAAAACAGGTTTGGTATGACGAATCGATCAGTTTAACTCGTAAAATATACGGATTAGGATCAATAATTTTTGACCCACGGATTAAACAGGTCAGTTCGTTTAACCTGTTACTAAAAGGGTTCAAACCAATCATTGACCCACGGATTAAACAGGTCAGTTCGTTTAACCCGTTACTAAAAGGGTTCAAACCCGTTTAACCCGCGGGTTAAACGGGCTGGCCCGATTATATTAATTAAATATTTAAAAATATTTTTTTAAATTAAATATTTATTATATATTTATAATAATAAATTTTTAAATTTTAAAAATTAAATTAAAAATATTTGTTGTTATATATTTATAGTATTTTTATTTTTTTATTAATTTTTTTAAATTTTTTATTAATTTTTTAATTTTTTTAAAAATTTTTAATTATTATTTATTTATTTATTTAATATAAATCGGTTGGTCCGTTTAACCCCCTAACCCGACGGGTTGGGTTAGGGTTAAAAATATCAACCCGTTTATTAAACGGACCAACCCAATCCGATCTATTTAAATACTCAACCCAAAACGACCTCAATCGATTAAACCCGATCCGACCCGTTTGACACCCCTAGATCGAGCCTCCTCCTGTCCTACGTTCTCCACCCGTTATGTGCTCTAATATTTTCAATTACATGGTAATTAATGTAAAGTTAATGTAAATTTGTACATATAAATTATCAAATACTTTAAACATTAAAAAAAAAATGATCGGTTAATTAATATATACAAAAAATATAATTTTATGAAAAATAAAAATTTTATTAACGAATGCCCGGAGTACTCATTTAAGGATTTTATGTTTATTATTTATAACAAATTATCATTTTATTAGTACTTAATATAATAATTAATAAATAATTTTAATATATTAAAAATTATAATTTATCAAATATAAAAATTTTAATAAATATTTTAAAGACAGTTGTTAACAAAATCCAAAAAACAAAAACAAATAACAAATAACACTTTTATATATTTGCTAATTGAACTGTTATTTTTTTAAAATTCAATTTACTTATGTACATACAAAATTATCATAAATACATATATGCATATATTTATTTTGATTCATTTAAAATAAAAATCTAAATTTACTACCCCGAAACAATTTCAAAATGTATCGATTTTCTTAATTTAATATTATAAAAATCAATCATCTTATAAGAAATTTCATATCAAATCATAATCATATTCATCCACACGTTCTCAAAATTATCTTTACTTTAAACCATAGTCCAATCTTTACTATCCTTAATCAAATTCTCGATCAACTATACTTTAATAATTTTTTTAAAGTCTAAACCGAAATCTGAGATCATAATATCAGATAAAAATTATAATTTTGGAAGTCCTCTAATTGCATATAATGATAGCTCTTAAAATTTAAAGTGATATTTTGCTTTTATAGAATTCTACCATTCTTTCTTGGCGATGGCAGCAGACATATGATAGTCAATCTGACTTCAGTTAGTGGGAGAATCCTCTTTTGATGATTCAAAAATTATATTTCAGTGATGTTAATAGGTTCACTGGTGAACATGAAAGATACTGGAACCACATTAATTCAGCAGTGGTTGAGGCTAATGCTCGATATTTGGATTCCGTACTTGACCTGGCAACCGCATTTTGTTTCGTGGCAGACCATGAAATCGGATTTGGTCCAAGGAAAATATAGTACGCTCATACTGACTTGCCATCATCAACATCACACACCCCAATCAGCATCAGAAAAAGCATTAAGTTCTAGTCTCCCTGAGCTGAAAAACTTAAAACCAAAAGTGGAGGTTGAATGAATATATCTCAGTATCGTCTTACGAGCTTGCCAGCGAACTTTTTCTGGTGATGACAGGAATTGACTGAGTTTATTGACAGCATATGCTATCTCAGGTCTGGTAATTGTAAGCTACTGAAGTCCGCCTATAATGCTTCCATAAAGAGTAGGATCTGCAAACAATTCACCAGTAGTTTTTGAAAGTTATTGGCTAGAATTCATAGCAACATCACACCCTTTATATTTTTCCATATGTGCTCGAGCCAAAAGATCCTCGATATATTTTTGCTGAGAAAGTGAAAACCTGATGGTGTAGAAGTAACTTCCAAACCAAGAAAATAATTGAAGGTGCCAAGGTCTTTTAAAGCAAATGTCCTCCCAAGTTGAGTAATAAATTGCTCAATAATTTTTGAATCCGAGCTAGTGATTAGAATATCATCAATATATATTAAAACAATTAAAATTGAATTTGATGATACCTTGAGGAAGAGAGAGATGAATCTGCTAGAGAATTGTAGAAGTTCCAGATCAGAAGAGTATGCTTCAATTGATCACACCATGCTTTAGGAGCCTGTTTCAAGCCATATAAGACTTTCTACAATTTGCGCAAATGAGTTAGCTTCTTAGAACTAACAAATCCTTCAGGTTGTTGCATATAGACAGCTTCAGGAAGACCACCATTAAGTAATGCATTACTGATGTCTATCTCTCGAATTACCTAATTTTTCATCAGAGTCAAACTAAGAATAACTCTTACAGTTTATGCTTTAGCTACTAGGCTGTAGGTCTCAAAAAAATCAGCACCAGGAACTTGATGAAACCCTTTTGCAACCAAGCTTGTTTTGTACTTTGCTATGGTTCCATCTGAGCTGCATTTAATAGGGAATACAATTTTTTTTCTACAATAGGAAATTTTGAAGAGAAGGGAACTAATTCCCTGTACCATTTTTCATCAAAGCACTGCATTCTTCTTTCATGGCTACGCACCCTCTGTGATGTGACGAGGCTTTCTTTACTGAATTAGGTTCAGTAGAACTTAGATCTTTACAACTGAGATACACCTTAGGCTTGTAGATACCACTCATAGCTCTAGCGGTCATACTATATCTGTTTTGTGCACTGGAATCTCAACTGTTCTTTCACCACCAAACTCAGCTATATTATCATCTGACCTTTAAACATTAGTACCAGATATAGAATTTACACCAAACTCATCAGGAGCAGGTTGTTATACTGTTGTACAATCTGATTAGAAGAGAAAGAATTCACTTGAGCATTACGGTGAACTGGTGTACCACCAAAATCAGAAGGTAGAGTAACTGCAATCAAAGGAATCTGTGCAGGTATACCATTTGTCGGAACAGAGATGACTGAAGAAGCTGAAGTTGAATTTTGTGAAGAATAAGGAAAAGTAAGTTCATCAAATATGACATGCCTGCCAATGCAAGTTCGACCTGCAGAATGATAGCACTTATAGCCCTTGTTAATGGAACTATAACCAATGAACGTACATTTTACTGATCTAAAATTCAACTTGTGTTTATTGTAGTCTCTAAGAAAAGGAAAACATGCACACCCGAAAACTTTGAAGTAATAATAATCAGGGAGTTGATGAACTAACTTCTAAAAACGAGAAACAAATCCAAGAACAGAAGGTAAACTATTTATCAAGTAAGTTGCAGTGTGGCAAGCATCCCATCAAAACCGGAGAGGGAGAGGTGCTTGAGAAAGTAAAGTTAAACCAAGATCAACAATATGTCTGTGTTTTCTTTCAACCACCCCATTTTGATGATGAGTATAAGGACAACTGAATCGAAAAGCTATCCTGTTTTGTTGAAGATAAGAAATGAAGATTTGAGCCCACCTCCATTATCAGTTTGCAGAGTTTTGATAGATTTCCCCAAGTATTTTTCTACTTGAAGTTTGAGATTGACAAACACTTGTAAAAATTCTGATTTCAGTTTCAAAGGAAATATCCAACAGTACCTAGTAAAATCATCTAAAAAACTGACATAGTATTTATAACCAGCAAGAGAAATGTCTGAAGGACCCCATAAGTCTGCATAAACTAGTTCAAGAGGTTGGGAAGTTATAATTGATGAGGAAGAAAAATGCAGCCTGTATGATTTTGCACATTGCATGCATCACAAAAATGAGGAATTTTAGTTTTATTAACACGTGAAATTTTTTACAAGAGTTCGATACAATTCTAAGATTTGAAGACCTGGATGACCTAGTCTTGTATGAATGATATCCAAAGTATTTGGAGACTTTACCAGAGTTCACAGCAGAATAACATTCAGAATTTGTTAACATTTTACAGTCAGGTCTAAGTAAAACCTGCTGATTCTGAATGCAAGACTAATTCTTAGACAGTTCACAAGAGGAATTGAAAAACAAAAAAGATAGCATAGACACTTGAGTTCCAGTAGACACAGAAGCTAAGTGAGCAGAATGCATCACTTAGCTGTCATTTATGGGTTGAAGAAGAAGCTTATACAGCCCCACAGCAATGCCCCTCATCATTAACACCTTCATCTTGTCCTTAATGAAGCACACGTTACAAGCAAATTCAACAATCAAGTCATCATCAATAGTTAGCTATGAAATACTGATTAAATTCTTGGTAATTAATGGCACATAAAGCATATCTCTAAGCAGAATATTACGCACAAACTGAGAATCATGCTTAGACTTCAACACCAAATTAGCATTTCCAATACGAGAAATTAGAAGACCTTCACCATTACCAATAATAAGTTTTTCATTATCTGCAAATTCTTCATTCACTGACATATTTCCAAGCTCATTTGTGAAATGGTGAGTTGCTTCTGAGTCTAAATACCATCCATCCTCTGAAGATCTTTCTGTATTTGCAATGTGAAAATTGACTTTTTATCAAATCCCACATGGTTAGCCTTTCCTTCCATTATAAAAGGAAGGCTAATGTGTCTTGAAGTGTGTCCAAAAAAAAAATAAGTCTTTCATTAGTGGTCTTTTTTCAAAGGACTCTTGGGGTTTTTCAATAAAGCCCTTTAGTATTAAATATCTTTGATT